>JANHFM010004296.1:275551-285770 GCA_032468115.1 Grayia smithii
GGGAGGAGGGAGTGAGATGGCAGGGAGAAATCTTGAATGCTTTCAGTTTTGGGATTTCCTGGGACGTGCCAGTTGGCTGTCTAAATAAACCAGATTTTGAACTATGATTGGTGAGTCGTTTTCATTCAGTGACGGCTGAATTGGAACCCTGACATTGATACTCTTTTATATCACTAATAGGGAAGGAAGCTTGATGGTTATATTTTGCTTTTTCCTGCTTCATGTTCAGTGTGTGTGACCTGACAGCCAGACTGTTTCTACTGTATAAACCATGTATAGACTACATAAATTATATACGCCATTCTGATTTTCCTTCTAGGATAATGTTTGCTGCAAATGCACCTGGACTTGGATAGCTCCTAACACACTGCATACTGTATAGTCATCTAAAGCAGGGGTCTCTAACCTTGGCAACTTTAAGCCTGGCGGACTTCAACTCCCAGAATTCCCCAGCCAGCAAAGCTGACTTGAAGTCTTCCAGGCTTAAAGTTGCCAAGGTTGGAGACCCCTGATCTAAAGTGTAAAGGTAATGGGTTCATTTCCCAGTAGAGGGTTTGTACCCTATAAAATAATCTTTCCCTACCAGCAATTTAAGTTTTCTGATAGTGATGATCACTATAACCAAGCTGTTTTTTGGACAGAACTCCAAAAGTACTGGGTATGTGAGAGTAGCAGGTCCCAGCGATCGAGGTGGGTTTGTAGTGACCAGGAGCATCCTCCCGCTTCACCTTGTACTCTTTATTTATCACCATGACAGATATCTTAAAAGTTTTGTTTTGTTTTGTTTTCACTTGCAGGTGATAATCGATGAAAGAGAGACAAAGCCAGGATCTCCATCCACTGCATTTCTTAACTTGGTCCACATAGAATGATTCAGGGAGCACTGTGTGCTGGCCTTTTTACTGAGACAAAATAGACACGAGCTGTGTGGGCAGCACACAAGATGTGAGCATTCTTGTGATGGTCAGCAACATGTTGCTGACTCTGAGGAGGAGGATGAAGTGGAACTGGGGCCTAGGATATGGGGACCCAGGGTTCCCAGGAACCCTCAGAAAGTCCAGTATGGAAGAGCACAGTATGATTGAATGGATGGACAGCTGTCTGCTCAAGAAGAGGAAGGAGAGGCATGGCTACTTATGATCAGCCACAGTCTGCCTCCAATGAGGAACAGCTGCTGCCCCTGCCTGATCTGTGAATGTGAAGAGCAGACAGAATGGAAACTCAGAGGAGGTCAGCGAGGCTGCTCGCAAGAAAGCAACGTTGCACTTCCTAATCAGAGACCTTTGGCCGTGGATTATTTAGTGAGGCATGTGAGAGGGAGTGGTTGATGAAGACAACTGTTGCTCAGTTTGCTGAGTCTTTGGCTCTGTGCTTTCTGTATCCTGATTTTGTGCTGTGATCCTTAGGTTTGTCTTGCTGATTTTTCCAGAACCTGGACTTGGATTGGAACTTGAAATTGAACATGGATTTGGACTTGCCTCTGGGAGTTTCCTTGTGGGAGCATTTGCTTGAGAAATTACAGCTTTAGTTTTGTCCGTGTGTGCTTGGAGTTTCTCACTGAACTGCTTGGGGAGGGGAATTTGTGACTTGGGGGATTTTTTGGGAATGTTACTATAAAAAAAAGAGTTGTGCAATAAATATACCCTACTTGCATGTTTTGCCATGTGTGTGACTTGGGTCAGAACAATTCTGTTGTTCTGGCTCATGGACTGATGGCTGACACTTTTAACATGGCTATGTAATACAATAGCAAATAACATCCAGCAACCTTGTTCAAGAAGTCCTGTCATTCAAGATAAATGTTACCATAAACATTAATCAACTATAAACATTCCAGCAGAACCTTCTGTTTCAACAGGAAAAATCTAGACATGATTGCTTGATAATAGTAATCCTTAATCTTGGCTGAACAACAGGCCTAGTTTGAAGCACTTATACGTACTTAATCTTTATTATTCCACAAAGTTCAGGAGATACCACCATCTCTGTGAAAAACTTGCCTGCCTTTTTGGTGGAAACAACATGGGTTCTTCTGATGAACACCCACATCGCATTGTGTAGATTTATTGCACCGGGCACTACATGTAGTGCACATATAGTTTATGGTGGTAGCTTTTAGTTCACAAAATAGTAAGATTCCAGGTCTCATTATTATCTACTTCCAGGTCTTATTAGTTGGATTGGTAGTAAAAATGAAAAAGAGGGGGAAAATGTAGAAGAGTTAATCCTTTTCATTTTGACTCTAGGTTTTGTAGTCTCATTTTATAGACTCTTTCGATTTGTTACTATAACAGTCTTTGTGTTAACACCACTAGTTCAGTGACCAACATTCAAAGTTACAACGGTGCTGAACAGTTGAGGACTTATGAGCAGTCTTTGAAATTATGGGTGTCACGGCATCTGCATGGTCATCTGATTTTGGGTAATTGGTATACCCAATTTGGGCATTTGGCAATCAGCTTGCAGTTACAATGGCTACAGCTGACTCCAGACATGTGATCACCATTTATGACTTTCCCTGCTGACTTCCCATAAAGTCAATGGGGAAGCCAATAGGAGGTTGCAAGTTACTCCCATCCCTGCCTCTTTTTTGTCCACCTGGGATGCATTGTACCTGCCCACAGCACCCATGCACTTGCAGCATCTGTCCATAGCACCTGCCTAAGTTTTGTAGTGCCTGTCCATGACATCCTCCTGCCTGCACCTGGCCATAGTTTTTAGCACATGCCTATGGCACCTGTTCACACTTCATAGAATTTGCGCAAATCACCAGCACAACCTCCCATAGCTCTTGGCTGCCAGCCTGGAATTTCAGCCTCTTTTCATGTCACAGTTCTATGAGATCCTTACTTAATAAAACTGTGTGATCCAGAGGTTGTGAAAGTAACTTGGACTGCCTGGATCGCTAATCAGTGCAGTCATGTGATCTGTTTTATGATCACATCACTTAGTGACAAAATTCTTGCTCCAATTGCTGTCATAACGCAAGGAGCTGTCTGTAGTTCTGTGCACACTGAAAAATATACTGACATACACATTAAATACCAATACAATGGAGATATTAATATTATTAGTTCAGGACTAAAACTACTATTTAACTAATACTTTGATGTGGATTTCAATGGTTCTTTCTTTTTTTTAACCTTATCCACAACTTTGATAAAAATAAGTTTATGCTTGTAACACGGATATCTTAAATGACAATACTGACAGAAGTTTTACTTTTTTCTTTTTATTTTCAGAACTTAAAGCTTGTAAAATAATAGAATGTTAGTGATTTTTACTCATATAAACATTACTGCATTAAAATTTGCATTGAAATAATACAGCATATCATGTATATGTTTATAATAAATTAAAAATCACACAATGCCATTACTATTTTGATCTCCAGTTTTTATTCAGGTAGTATTAAAACAGTAAAACACCTAAAGGAAAAAAAAAGTGTTTACTGAGGCAAGACGTTAAGTAAAAATATTGTAGAAGTGAATACTTGGAAATCTGAAAAAAAAAGTGTACATCTCTAATTAGAGAAGGGAAATGGAAAAGCAATATTGAAGTGTTTTGATGGTCAAGTACTTTCTGGCATCACAGCAAATTAAATGTGCTCTGAATAGAATCCAAGAAACATATTAAAAGAAAAGGCAGTGAATGAGATATTTATGCGTGAAATTGCCATCGGTTTGGTTCTTGAATGGTTATTCCAGCAGAAGAAGCCAAGTTGTCTTATTTCTGAAGCAAAATACTGCACATTAAAGTTCTGTTTGTAGATTGGATTTAGTAAGGCTACCACATCTAAGCCTGCAAAACTTTGCAGGTCTGTTAGATGGCAACAAAGAGATACCGAAAGCACCAATGTTTTGCTGCCATCTAGTGGCCACATTTTTACCTCTCCAAATTCAGTGACCCTAGATTTGGGTGGAGAATGCAATAGCCTGGAATACGAAGCTAGGTTGTAGAGTGACACCTGTCTTTATTGTTTTGTTTGTCATATCCAATTACAGCATTTAACAAAAGCCAGGTTATCTAAATACTTTATTTTTTGGGGAAATGTTTTTTTGCTGTAAAGCAAGACCTGGAGTCATAAACTGGAAGGTACCATTTTCTTCAGCCCCAGTTGCAGTATGATCTAGGTCAGGTTTTACAGAAACCTGTACAGCAAATGTCAAAACCTGTGTATCCACATTTAATGAACAAGGGTGAAAGTACTGGACCTTCATTGTATTTTAAATTTTGTTCCATTTCTACTTTAAATTCCAAAGATAAAAGATATTTCAAAACACCGAGATGCTCATTTTCCCCCCTGAAGGGTAGTTTAAATGATTATTTCAATCTGTTTAAAAAGTTTGAAATCATACTGCAATATTTAGAGATATACACAATCTCTTGGAAAGCTAGATTTTAATCTATACATTACCCTATTGTGCTAAGTTAAATATTATCTATGCATCCTTGAGTTGGTTTGAAACAGCATCAGCATAACATTTGCTGTTCTCATTGCCAGTCCCTGTCTTGTTTCTGTGATGTTTGTTTCAGGTCACTGCTGAATATTGCTGTACTGTTTTCACCCCTTCTTGCCTTGGCTTTCACAGATGTACTCTCTCTATATATACAGGTTTAATTTAGAGAGCCAGTGTGGTGTATTGGTTAAGGTGCCAAAGTGGAATCAGAAAGGCTCAGGTTCCAGTTCTTTTTTAGGCTTAGAGGCCAGCCAGGCAACCATATAAAATAAATGGTTCCAGGGTGGGCTTCAAAAATTTTAGCAAGGGGTTCTCAGCCTAGTTGCTGGGTGGGTGTGGCCATGGTGGGCGTGGCCTAGTTGACCTCCTGCACCATGGCAGGGGGTGCATTTTTGCCCACCCTGGGCTTTGGAGGCTTTCCTTGAGCCTCCGGAGGTTGAAAACGGCCTCCCTAGGTTCCGGACGCCCTCTGGAGGCTGGAAATGGACCCGTTTCCGGCCTTTCCAAACTTTTGGTAGGCCCATTTTTCACCCTCCCTGAGCCTCCCCATGCGCCATGCACTTAACCTGCATCCAAAACGGGTCATGTGGGGACTCCTGGGAGGGGCGGGATGGGTGGGGCCAGCCAGGAGTGGGATTTGGGGGTTCTCCGAACTGCACAGAATCTTAGCTAGATATTCTCCCAAACTCCTGTGAACCCCCAGCAGCCCACCCCTGATCTTCAGAATGCATGGTCCATCATGGAGCCAGGAGACAGTTGTGGTTGAAGCCAGGAGGTGGTTGTAAGATGGTATAAAATTACAATAGTCTCATTTCATAACGGACTCCATATCCAGACTGGTCTACTTAGCATCCAATGAGAATGTAAAAATAGTTTGGTAAAAGTGAGAATATGCATAATACTTGACAAGCTGGCTAATAAAACAAGTCATTTTGTGACATTGCGTGCTGATAGCTTTGCTGTGAGAGTTGGACATGATGATACGCATTCAGTTGTGTTTGACTCTTGACGGTTGCGTGCGCCAGGTGTCTCCGCATCTTCCGATCTTGTACAACTTCTTTGAATTTTTTTATTTTCTGTGCTCTGACTGGTGTCACCTTTGAATGGTGTTGGAAGTCTGGGTTTCCTTGAGAATTGGACAAACACAATGCAATAGCAAGCAAAACCTGCAAACATGGGGCGCAAATGTTAAAAAAAACCCAGTCCTATGAATATATTTTAAATTCCTTCAACTTAATTAGAGTTTGAAAACATAAGAATAATTTTCATATGGACGAAGGAGTTTTGGCTTCCTTTTTACCCAGTATATGGATTAGGTAAGTAGAAATTTGAATTAACTGGAATTGATTATTGACTAGAAGGCTTTCTGGTTGATTAATTATTTGCCTTTTAAGTAATTGACCGTTAAATGATATATATTTTCATATTACCAATTTTTTTTGCAATAGCAGTTCATTAAACTATTCTATCTTGTATAAAGAAATAAAATGATTGTTACACATTATTATAATAGCAAAACAAAAATAGCTTAACAAAAATGTATTCTAAGCATATATTCTCCAAAGTTTACTTTAAGATCTTTAGTAGATCTCATTAATGCTTTCAACCTTAAATTATTGACTTGGGTGATATGTAAAGTTATAATTCAGAATACAAGCCATTTTCCTGGATGTAAGATTCATTGGATATGCATTTGTGCTATTTTCTAAACAATAGTTGGAGTATATATAGAATTTTCAAATAAACCTCCATATTAGTTTTATTCTTTAGAAAAATGTTCTTATTTTTTTCTAGAGCTTTTCTTGTCTGTTATTTTATTTTCAAAAAGTTGTAATTTTCAAATTTATCTTAGGGCACTGTGGAACAGGTGATGGTCAGGTCAACAGGTTAGATCTGTGAACTTAATTACTTGCAACTGTTAATTAACAATTACATTTAAATTATACAGCTACACAAATTTATTATTCTATAAATTAATGGTAAAAAAGGAGGAACTTTGCAGAAATCATAAAGCCAGCTTTGATGAGTCAAGCAGTCTCCCTGTGACAGTTTTGGCTGCATTTTGATCATTAAGCTATTCAGAGTTTAGCCCATCCATCTTGTTTATCTGCCCGCAGGGAAAGTCTTCCCTCCATTCGCTCAGCAAGTTTGAAATTCAAACATATTTTTGGTCTTGTCAGGATATGATCAAGTAGGCACATTTTGATATAGGGTGTTGACAGATACAGCCATGCTGGCAAGTTTTGTAGCGTAGTTATTAAGAAAACAAATTTTTATTCCTCTCTGCTATTATTCTATTTGGAATATTCCAATAGTTTGTATGTATCACTCTCCTAAATAATGAATGACCGGTGAGGTAATGTTTGTTAAAGTTAAGACTGCTAATCACTCTCAGAAGCAATCCCAAAGCTTCTTCTGCAATTCTTATTCACAGGGCAGAGAAGAGAAAATTCAGATACACATATATTTCGAAAAGAAATACTGCTCTGAATTTATGTTATCCTTCTGGAATTGCTTTTTAGTATACAATTCAGCATACCTCGTTACATCTGAACATAATAAAGGTACTTTCAAGATACCTTCAGAGAAAGGGGTAAATTTATCTAGGAAAAAAAATGCATATTGTTTCTGATGTTTGCATGGTATAAAATAACAATAGTCTTATTTCATAGGTGACCCCATGTCCAAACTGCTGTATTTGGCATCCAATGAGAATTTAAATTTATTTTGGTAAAATGTGAGAATATGTATAATTCTCATAGCTACAAATGGGTGCCAGCAACTATTTCGGTTCTTGCAATTTGTTTTCAATAGCCAAGATACGCACAGTGACACATACATATGCAAACACACACACACTCTCTCGCACACTTTCACACATATATATATGTACACATATATACAACTCCTGTCTGAGCTTATAGCAATTTACGTAAAAGCTGTAAGCACTGAAATTGAAGAACCTGATTAAGAGAGAGTTTTACAACCCACTTTCTTGCTATCCTTTTTGACAAAATCCCTCAAAAAAATTTCCTTGAAATTTGTGGCTTTATTTTTTGAGCTCTTCAAAAAAAAAAAAAAAAAAGGTTTATGTACATGTCTGAGCTCCATCACAATATCCCAGATGACACACACACTGTGTCCCTGCTCAGCTCATCCTAATAAATTCTAAAATTGTATAAAGTGTTTTAAACATGGAAAAAAGCAGCAGGATTTCATTTATACTGACAACAGTGACATTTGGTTTTGTGGAGCTTGCTTTTCTTTGCCCCGTCTTCCTCTCATCATTTCTGAGTTGGTCGTAGCTTTCACCGAGTGTTACTTCAGGGCGTATTGTGATCCTGATCACTTTCTCTGCCAAAGTGCTATTCACACTTGTAAAAAAAAATAATGATTTATTTATACAGAGGTTTCCCTTTGAATGTGTCACTTTTACATTCAGAGCTTTCAAATCCTAATTTTGGGTGGGAAATTGCAATTATCCTTTCAAGACTCAGGAGAAGGGGTGCTTTTTAAACTCCACCACAGAGTAGCCTTAAGCAGAAGCAGCATTATTTTCAGAAAGGGGAGGAATGACTTTGCTATAGCACCTTTCAGTACAAAAACTGGCAGCAGGCAGGGCCTGCCTTTTGTATTTCATTTGTGGCACTTCTCTATCAGCACTGCTGCGATGATTAATATTCACGAGGAGGAAGAAGAAATAGATTCTCCCTAGCAATTTTCCTCCCTTCGGTGTCAACAATGGCTCTTTGTGCATACATGAAACACATCTTCTACAGATTTGCCCAAGAAATAGGAGATAGTTCTGGGAAGGCATTGTAATCGTATGCGTGCAGTTTCACAAGGTAAAAGATATCTGGCTTTGTTCCCCTCTTTCTTCTTCTTTTTTTTTTCCTTTGGTTTTCCAGTGTTGGGATCTTGGCCTGGAACGGTAACATTCATGCTTTCCAGAGGTTCAATTAGAAACGACAGACTGAGAGTCAGAATTATATAGTCGCTCTGAGTGGAGAGAGGAAGAGAATTAAAACAATGCCATTGAGACATTGCTTGAAGGAGTACAAAGGACCAGATAATATAAGACGTCAAGGAACATTTTTATTATTTGAAAGAGCAGCCATTTTAACAGCACATTTGGCCTAGAACAATGATGGTGAACCTTTTTCGGCTAGGCATGTAAAAAATTCAGAAAATGCCTAATTTGGCTTTGCTAGTGTGTGACACTCCCCCCCCCAAACAAAACAGTAATAATTATTTATCTCCTCCCCCATCTAGTCCACCCCGAACAGGGCAGTGCCAAGGCTGGGCCTGAACCAGAGATCTAGACCTCAACTTCAGTCCTAGCGCCGCTGCTGTCGCTCAAAAGGGCTGCCTTGTGCCATTCCCCATATGGCGCGATTGTCACCGTAGCCCAGTGCTTCTCAGGATTTGCCAGATGCCGTTCACCTTCAGGCGTTGTCCTCTTTCTGTTGACCCCTGCAGCCTACCCCCGAGGCTGCTGTGGGTCACCCAAGGCCATTCTTCTTGAAGCAGCTTTGGGGAATGCTCTTCTGCAGCCTCTGAGAACTGTGTGAAAGCACATTTCATTCTCACAAGATTTTTGAAGGTTTTAGACACCATTCTTCCATGGCTTTGTCAGCCTGCCAAAATAACGTGAGAATGAGGTGTGCTTTTGAGAATAATTGTTGGGTGTTAGCGAACACGTGTGTGTCAGCCAAAATATTGTGGCAGGTACACCTTTTACATCACTGGCCTAGAAGCTTCGTGGGAGAGGTCGAGGCATGGAGATGGAGAAGATCTAGATTATAAAGATCTAGTCTTTGTGTAGTTAAGATTGAGGTAGCAATGGTTTTACTTAGCAGTAGGTTCTAGAGAAGTCATAGTAATAACTTCAGAAGAGGCATGGCTTGAAGTGCAGGGAAGGCAAGAGGGATGGATAAATATATTGTTCCATAAATGAATGTTCTGCCTTCCATAGTGGATTTCAATTGATTTGTAGTCCCTGCTTGTACATTTGTGATTCAAACTGTATGAATATTACAAAAGACATGTCAAATGCTGGCTCTTAGGTTTCCAGCATCCCGTGGGTACTAATGTCTTCTTCCTGCTTCAAATCTCCTTACTTCAAAAGGCATAGTAGTTTAAGATGCTGAGCTTGTCAGCTGGAAAGCCAACAGCCTGGGTTTAGACCCGAGTGTTGTGTGACAGGATGAGCTCCCATTACTTGCCCCATCTTCTGTCCACCTAGCAGTTTAAAAGCATGCAAATGCTATTAGATAAATTGGTACCACTTCAGTGGGAATGGCTATGGAGATTCTTAGTTATCCAGGTCATGGTTGTCACAAAGGTGCTTTTTGAAATGTCCCAAAGCTAAAAAGCAGCTTTGGGACACTTCAGTGGGAAGGTAACAGCTTTCCACACATCTTGGTGTACATGACCACAGATGGGTCTTTGGACAACACTGGTTCCCTTGGCTAAGAAACAGAGATGAGCACCTCTCCCTAGAGTCAGACACAACTGGACAGGGGCAAGCTCTACTTTTTTAAATATACCACTGTGGTAAAGAAAAGTGATTGGGATTGTCACTTTATTTGTGATAATTTATTTGATTTCTTTATATCCGGTCATAGATAGATTCTGTTTAAGACCAGTGGTTCTCAACCTTCCCAATGCCACGACCCTTTAATACAGTTCCTCATGTTGTAGTGACCCCCAACCATAAAATTATTTTCGTTGCTACTTCATAACTGTAATTTTGCTAC
>JANHFM010004296.1:302655-313468 GCA_032468115.1 Grayia smithii
CAGATGACAGACTCAATGATTCCTCTGTAGAACTGTATCAGCAGCTCCTTGGGCAGTTTGAGTTATTATTATATTATTATTATATTATATATTATTTTAATGCCTTTTCAAAAAAATTAAAATGGGTTATTTGTAAAACATATTTTTACATGCTTGTTATTTTCTAGTAGAATTTTTCTAGGTATCATCGTAGACTATCTTGATCATTGCATCGAAGGCTTCAGTGTAAATCTGAATAAAATCAATACAAATTGCTACCATCTCATGCTTCAAATAATTATTCAGGACAGTTACATTACATGTACTGATGGTTAGGTACATTTAAAGTTGTCTGGATTGTCTCAGAATAAAAAAAAATTAACTACTGCAGGATTCATACAACTGTTCTTAAGATTGATATTCTTTCTACCACATTAGTAATTCCACAGAGCTGTTTAGCCCATACCTGTTTAGTCTAAGGATATATTTTTAGTACATATGACTTCTTGCAGTTGGGACTAAGATGTGTCAGAATAATATATGGGAAGAATCTGCATAAAAGGAAGAATTTTTATAAGGGTACCAGTGTGCCTTCCGTCCCTGTCCTACTGTCCCCATTTAGTTGTACCCATTTGCTGTATTTATATCCATGTTTATACTTATTCCTGTTATCTTGTACATGTTTGACAAACTAGCTAATTAACTAACTAAGCCTTCTAATTGAAATTCACTTTGCTAACAGGCTGGTAAAGAGGGGATTCTAAGTGAGGCAAGAATTAGAAATATTAGTTTTCTTCTTCGTTTACATGAAGACCAGAACTGGCAGTGTACAGACTTCTAGATATTGCTAGATTATGGCTTCCACAACCCTTCATCATTGGCCAGGCTGGTTGGAAATGATGGAAATTGGACAACATCTGGCAGATCACATACCGACTCTACTTGATCTTTCCCTTCTGAAAACATTTGTGCCAACAGCTATTTGTGATATTAACATGTCACATAATAAGAAAAGAGATGAAGGGAAATCTCTCTCTTTCTCTGTCTCTCCCTCCCTCCCCCCCACCTCTCTCTGTAATCTTGGTCGCAGTAGATGGAAGTGCAATAGCTCAGAAGCTGGCTATGAGATTCCCGAGTCAAGAAATTTTCCTTTCCTGCATTGAAGCCTATGGATGATAAAGTTCAAGTTCTACATCATAAATTCCCATTTGGACAGTTGGTTTTGAGAACCTATATCCTCCATCCTTATCATTTTGAAGGGGAGCCACAATCGGTAATGAAATCTGCTTGCTTTTCACACAGTGAAATTAGCTTTGATTCTTCGCCTGAAACATGTGTTTAGAAGGCAACATGCAGAGAGTGAATACTGGCCCTATCCGAGCAATAAATATCACCAAAGTAATTTTTGCAAAGCTGCCTAGACTTAAAGCTGAACTATTTTTTTTTCCCAAGGCAGCTTAGAAGAAAGTTTTGTTCCCCATCCCCTTTTCAGACTGACAATTTTGCTGCATTCCCTATTTAGAAATGAAAAAAAAAATCCTGTAAAGCTAAATTCTGTTCATGCCAGAGATTATAATTTATTCCATGGAGTTTTAAAATGTAATTGGGACAAGAAGCTGTACTCTTTCAAAGTAGATGTGAGATTTCACTCTACAGCTGAGTCTAACATTTGCATGATAGCCATTTGTTACATTCATCAGCTTCACGTTTTGCGACATGAAGGTCTATTATGCCAGTAGCAGATCAAAGTGCTGTTGTACTATATTATTTCACAACGCACATGGGTAAATCACATATATTGAAAAGCACTGTTGCCTTGTTTGGCAATTTGTATCCCAAAATAAAGTATACAAATCTTTGTAAGATATACAGAGCCTTGCTCTTTCTTCCCCATCCATGCTTGCTGAAGTGGCAAAGTTTGGATAATGATTTACTTGTATAAAATAAAGTGAGCAGAAGCAAGTTGGCAATTCTGTTTATTTGAATGCTGGTTGAACAGGAGTCTCCCATAGGTATCTGAATGAGGAAAAATAGGCCCTTGGATGATGATACTGGCCATAATACATGACTCTCTGTCCCTTATACATGCTGTATTTTCTCAGGTGATCTAATTAGTAAAATTAATAAGACTAAGCCCTTCCTATATTTTAAATTTTTATTGGTATGATTTAAAACTAAGAAAAGAGCAGACAAAACTGGGAGAGTGGGTGGAGTTAAACAAATCATTGGCCTACAGTCATTATATTCCCACACATTATCGAAGTCCAACCTTTTTTGAATTCTGTTCCATTCTCTGGTGCCAATTTAGCATTGTACATTGGCTGACTAGATTTTGTGTATAGGTCTGAGCAATGAATCTGAACTGAAATTTATGTGTAATCCTGATCCTTCAGGATTACACATTACATCTGACACAGTATGTCTCAAACTTGGGACTTTTGAGATGTGAAGACTTCAACTTCTGGGGTTTTGAATTCCACACGTCTCAAAGTCTCCAAGTTTGAAAAAACAGATCTAATGGGTAATGAGTAATCCTTGTCTCTCCAGTGCCAAACTATAATGCCCACTGGTTGTGCTGTTGAGAGTTGTAGTACTGCAATATCTACCTGACTACATCCTGGCATCATGGCTTAGCTTAGAGAAATTTAGCAATATTCTAGCATGTGGAGAAATATTAAATTTTCAGAGACCCAGACTGCTGCTCCTTTATATATTCTGGTTTTTAAATAGTTAATTGTTTGATTTATAAGAAAAACTTGCATTCATCTTGTGTATGAATATACAACATGAATATGAACATTAATACCAACAAGAAGAGGTTAAAAATCTCAGGAGTTTAGCATGCTGGAAAAATCAACATTTTTCATGCTCATGATGACAGTTAAAATGGCATCAAGGATAGTATTCTTTGTCATTGTCATTTAACATTGGCAGCACCTCTTTTGACCAAAAACATCCTGATTAATAAATTGAGGCCAATTTATTTTTCATACAGACCCAAGTTGCTAGATCTTGTAACTTAGAAATTCCTTTCTTGTACTCTAGAAACTCATAGGATGACAGATGGACAGAACAAAAAAAAATCCATATGGAAATCCACCACGGTGCTTATTCATACATTACCATATAGGCTGATTTCATTGGTTGGATGTACCATCATAGTATGTCTCTAGGTAGCCCTCAATGTACGACCACAATTGAGTCCAAAATTTCTGTTGCTAACTGACACATTTGTTAAGTGGGTTTTGCCCGATTTATGACCTTTCCTGCCACAGCTGTTAAGTGAATCACTGCAGTTATTAACTTAATAACATGGTTGTTAAGGGAATCTGGCTTCCTCATGGACTTTGGTTGTCAGAAGGTCGCAAAAGGGGATCACATGACCCCAGGATATTTCAACTGTCATAAATATGAGTCAGTAGCCAAGTATCTGAATTTTGATCCTGTGACCAACAGTCATATGAAAATTGGTCATAAATCACTTTTTTCAGTGCCGTTGTATCTTGGAACCAGGGGTGAAATACTACCGGTTCGCTCCAGTTTGGTCGAACCAGTAGTGATAAAAACTACTAGTTCAAGTGAATTTGTAGTTAAAAAAAGCTACTGGTTCAAGGAAACTGATAGTTAGCTACCGGTTTGCTTGAACCGGTAGTTAAAAAAAGCTACTGGTTCCTCCGATCTGGTATTTCTGGATGACCAGCTGTGCTGCCCAGTTTAGTTTTGCTAGAAAGCAGGAAATCCTGCTTTCTAGGGAAGCTAAATTGCGCTGCACAGCTGATCCCCCCCTCGCTGTTCTACTTACCTTCCCAAGCCTCCTTTTGGCACAAAGTGTACATGCATGCATGCAGCGCAAATTTGGTGCGCATTGTGTATGTGCAGGCAGTAAACCGGTAGCAAACCGGTTCAGATTTCACCACTGCTTGGAATAGTCACTGAACAGTTGTAAGTCGAGGTCTATCTATATTGCAGACTTAGGGTTCCACATCAGATGATGATTGGAACACCTGGAGCATGTGATACAATATCCTTACTAAATCATCCAGATGCTTTCTCAAGAGACAACTGGACTGTCTTGTTTTTCTTTGAAGACCTTTCCCTTCTGATCCAAGAAGCTTCTTCAGCTCTGACTGGATGGTGGGGAATGGAAGGATTTATACTCCTTGCAGACAGTTGGTTATTTGCATTCTTTTAGAGAGTCGTTGAGTCCACCTGGAGGTTTATCTCAGTGGTGAAATCAGGGTCCTAAATCCTGAGCCACTGTAGAATGAACACAATCAGACCCTTATTAAACGCAATAGACTGTGTTTACTAGTAAGTGAAGGTTCATGAAAACTATTCTAAACAGCTTGTTCTAAAATGTTTAATAGTGCTTCCAGGACTATATGAGACAAATACAAAAATAATTTAAGTCCAGTGGCTTTCTGGACCAGACATGTACCATACAACCACAGCTTTGTAGATTTTTGAGGAATACCCATTCAAAGCAATCCTCTTTTATGTTAAAGGTAAGCTGAAAAATGCTGTTATATAACTTCATGGTTCTCCGAAGCTGCCTCTTCAGCTTCAATCAGCAGGCTGTGAGGGATTGCAGACAGCTCTTTGAGACAAATTGTGTTGCCTTTTCACCTCAGCAAGTGCACTGTGGTGCTTTTGAGTTCAAAGGTACCTCATTGAGGCTAAACAAAACTGCCCCACTCAGGCCTAATATACACAGCACACAAGCAATAGATCCTAATTTCCTATTCTACTGTTGCTTCTCTTCTCTAGCCAGAGGATTAAAAAAACAACAACACTGAAGGATTGTAGATCTAGATAGAAATAGTTAATTCTTTTCAGTAATATGAAAAGATCCTTTTCAAACTGAAACAGTAATATGAAAAGATATTACTGAAAAACTTTCAGTAATATGAAAAGATCCTTTTCAAACTGAAACACACAGAAGATTTTCTTGGAGTAATACATGGCTGATGAAAATTAAAAATAATGGCAACAAAAAACTAGTTTGGACCTACAATTTGTTCTTGATTGTGATAGCAGTGAGTATTAGAGGTTTATCAACCACTGATAAAGTTACATATCAAGTTTCCACTGATATGTAAAGTGGTTGTGAAATAGTTCTCAGTAAAGCAATATAAGAGATGATTTCAAGATCCTTTGGAAGGAAAAAGATGAGAAACTGATTGGGAGGTAATTCATTTGGGAGAAATTATACATATTTTGTTCATGAATATCAATAATCAACAAGAATAATTTTACTTTTTGGTTTTGAAAGACAAATCATACTTGAATTTTAAAACTCTGCTTGGAGTTTCATTGATCTAGACTGGACATTGGTAATTCAAGCATCCTTCATAAACTTTATAAAGTGGGATTCTCAGCCACATTATCACCTAATAGCATCTACATATAAACATTTTTTTGAGTGGCATTTCAAGAACCTTGTCCTTAAGAAAATGAAGAGTCCTGTTAAATATCAATTTGTTATAGCTAGAGTTTGGCTATAAAAACCTGAAATACAGTAGATCAAATGAGCAAAATGGTCATGTTTTAAGTTTCAACACTGACATGTCAACGTCTTTAGATATATCTGATAGATCTTAACAGAAAACTACAATTTTGAAAACTTCAAGCACTTGGCCTTTTCCAAAAACAGGCAACTTTCCCCTGCAACTCATACATTTACCCAAGGATATTTTCCTTTGACAACTATTAAACATCCTTGGGGTTTTAATTTATGGAAATTTTCATATAATTGCCTTTTTTCATATGAAGTCTTCTCATACATCACAGGAGAGTTATTTGGAAGTTAGTGCTTGGGTGTAAAATGACAAAAGTCCAAACAGATTTTTTTTTCTTTTTGCTAAAAGTTCCGATAGTGAATCTCAGTAATATGGATCGTGGTTGTGAACCTATCATTGTTGGAATAATATCCATGCAAGCTCCAATTAATTCATTTCTTCCAATTTAGCTCATTTATTTCAAAGAATATCATCTATCATTTTAGTAGCACCTACAGAAAACAGCATTTCTTTTTAAAATTTTAGCTACATAGATAGTTGAGCATGATATACTTCATCTCTTGCCATGTAGGCATCAGGAAGGGCATCTGGCTTGTAAACACTCAGCTCCATTCAGTTGCCCTGTCCTCACCCTGAAGCAAGGGATTACAGGGTCGTAAAAAGAAAAAAAAATACTTCATCTGTTCATTCATTAAAATTAATAAAAAAACCCTATCTTTTCCCAAACTTTTGAGTAGAATGGTCTCAGCTGGAGTGTCAAACTCGATTTCATTGAGGGCCGCATCAGGGTTGTGTTTGACCTTGGGGGGCCAGGGTGGGCATGGGTAGGGTAGGCATGACAAGCTTGAAGTCATTCGTGTTAGGGGCACCTGTGGTGGCCCGAGTGCTCTGCCAGTGAAAACGGGCCCCCAAGCTCCGTTTTCAGCTGCGACAGCCTCCTGCAACCCTCTACCAGCGAAAATGGAGCTCAGGAGAGCCGTCCGTGACCCTCCCAAGCTCCATTTTTGCTGATAGAAGCACTGTGGGCTGGTCCTTTGCTGTTTCCAGGGTGACCCCACGGGCCAGATCTAAGCACCTCACAGGCCAGATCTGGCCCCCAGGCCTTGAGTTTGACACCCCTAGTCTCAGCTGAATTAGTGATGTGGTCCTTGATTACAGAATCAAGCAATTTTCTGGAATTTCTTCTCAAAGCAAAGCATTGGCAATAGCCAGAATGCAAGAAAACAGGAGAGAGAGTTTCCCCCCCCCACCCCAGTGTTGTAAAGCTGTCTTTCATTTGCAACTAGGAAAAAAAAAATCATACAAAGCTTTTCTAGCCTTTGTGGATTCCTGATGAAAGGTGCCAGCAACATCCTTCTTCATTGTGCTTCAGGGAAGTAGGCTTTGCAACAAAAGCATCACTTTTCCAAATGATATGCTTTGCTTGATTTTGACTCATACACTGTCATTGCTCAGTGGTTTTATATTTCTGACACACTGAGGAGATTGATCCCAGTATTTGCAATGCTAGTCTGTATGCATCTGCACTAGCAGAAAATATGCTCGCATGGGTTCCCTCCCTCTTCCGTTAGCTGCTGCACCATTAAATACTGTGACAGGAAAGTTAGGGATGTAGGGACAACTATGGCCAAGCCTATGAACATTTAACCAAGTACCCATCTAACTTATATTGTGCACTTGCCCTCCTCAGAGGATATTACAAAAATGAAGCTAAACCACATCAATGCCATCTCTCTTATTTTCAATCCATCTGATCCAGCCAATCTTGTCTGTACATTGAGTTATGGTACTATCACAGCAGAGTAGCCAACCAGTCTGCCCAGTATAACCAAAATGCCCATAACATTGGTGCTCTTAAGACAGTGGTTCTCAACCTGTGGGTCGGGACCCCTTTGGGGGTTGAACAAGCCTTTCACAGGGGTCGCCTAAGACCATCAGAAACACATATTTCCGATGGTCTTAGGAACTGAGACACTGCTCCTCTATCCATCTCCAGCCGGGTCCGCCCACATGCAGATCCGCCCACATACGAGTACCCGGTGTGATGACATCATCGCGCCAACCCCATCACATACACCCCGTACAAATACAGGTGTATGTGATGGGGTTGGCCCCATAATTGTACTTATATTTATACGGACCAATCACACGTGTTGAGTAGCAAAATTACAGTTATGAAGTAGCAAAGACATGAGGAACTGTATTAAAGGGTCGCAGCATTAGGAAGGTTGAGAACCACTGTCTTAAGATATGGAAAAGACATCCTCTGACCTATAGAGTTACCAATTACTCCTCTGACCTAAAGAGTTATTACTTTCTTATAGATCTCCTAGTTTATAAGGATGAAATAGTTGTCATAGTTCCGAGTAATAGGCCCAATCAATTCAGGACTCTGAGGCTGTGGTTTTTCTCAAGATTCATTTTATTGGATACATCATATCGGCACGTTCAAATGTGAAACCAACTCTGAATAATTCCCACGCTTTGGTATAATTAAAGAATAGATATTTTCCATCCTCCTTGTGTCACAGGTCACGTTAACCAACCAAACAAGCAATGAACTTGGCTTAGGAATTCTGGGAGTTGAAGTACACAAGTCATAAAAGGACCATCATTCCCCACCCCTCTTGAAAAAATCCTCTTAAAAATAAATCTCTCTTTTCACCTTTCCAGTTCCTCTTTTCACCTTTCCAGTTTCTCTTATGGCCTGATATTTTTATTTGCTTGGATATGAGCGGATTGTGATGTACGTACCAGTGGTGAAATCCAATTTTTTTTACTATAGGTTCTGTGGGTGCGGCTTGGTGGGCATGGTGTCGCTTGGTGGGCGTGGCAGGGGAAAGATACTGCAAAATCTCCATTCCCTCCCCACTCCTGGGGGAAGGATATTGCAAAATCTCCATTCCCACCCCACTCTGGGGCCAGCCAGAGGTGGTATTTGCGGGTTCTCCGAACTGCTCAAATTTTCTGCTACCGGTTCTCCAGAACCTGTCAGAACCTGCTGGATTTCACCCCTGGTATGTACGATAACAGATATATGAAATTGAAGATACATGTATCAATGCACACATCAGGAACATTTTAATTTGCCTTCCTGCAGTCCTAGATACTACGAGTGAAATGTCCTGATTCTTATTATTGTGATTCTGTGTTTCTTCATACAGACATGAACATGCATACACACTTCTACACTCATACCCAGACATCTTCCTATACTTTCGATGTTTGTTTCAGAAAACTGTATCGTATAATTCCTGTAGCAAATTCCTTGTTATAGCATTGCAATGGGATTTATTTTCAATAAAGTTTAGTTTGGATTACAACCTCACAGCAAACTCCCCTATTTGTTTATGTAGGATTAAGACCCACCGTGTTCCGTGGAAGCTATTTGCCGTCCCCAGATGTCTTCCGGCTTTCAGCCAAAATTACAAGATTAATTAATTAGCCAAAGAAACCTTGTAACCAGTTCAGAAGAAAAGTCAAACTAGATCAGGAAAACAATTCAAAGGGGGAGCTGTGTCTCTGCTAGATGGTTGTGACTTTTGTCAGAATTAAAATAATGCCGCAACAAAACAACAACAACAAAAAAATCTGCCTTAGGAGTTGTGAAGATTTGTCACTGAGCCTCTGAAATAAAAGCAGTTTTACATTTTAACAGATGCCCTTTTTTGTGGAGCGCACGTGTCTCAGATATGGAACATTGTGAATGCCACCGTCTCTCTCTAATACTAGGCATTTAAATGTTGATCTTATTTATACTAGGAAGAGGAGGGGGGAAAGTGAGAATAAAACCCAGTCTATTTTTCATCTGGGCTATTATTATTTTCTGCTTAGTGCTCGGTCTATAATTTTCATCTGCCCTTCCTCCAGTTTGTTTGTGTTTGCATATATGTGTGTGTGCGTGTCCGTTTGTGTATGTGTACATACAGATCCACATACACATACCTGCACTGCAGTGGAAAGCAAGATTTAAATATTTTCAGACTGACTGTATCCGTCATTTGCATTCCACTGACTCATTCAGAGCAAAGACATCTGAGCAGAAATACAGCAGATAAAAAAGAAACCATTAATCCAATGAAGATTACTGGCACAGAATTTTTTATCCTCTATCCTCGCTGCAGTGAGACAAAGATCTTACTATCTGCATCCCACTGGCTTAGCTTCGGGAAAGTAAGCAATGTAGCCGGTAGCTGGGCTGCTGCTCTCTTGCTTTATTTCATTTCATTTCATTTATTTATTTTTAAAGTGCATTATGTTGGGCTGAAGCTTCGACCTTATTAGAGATAGCAGGTTCCAGTCTTTGCTTTTTCAGTGCACACCTGTCCCTTCAATAAAAGCAATATATTACGCCTACCTTATTTCCGTTCTAATACTTAATCTCTATGGGGGAGGGGGGAGAAAAGAAAATTTGCATTTCTTCATGTAACTAAATACAACTTGCCTTTTTCAATAATAGATAACACTCTTCTGGCTACTGAGAAGCGTTCTCTTAGTCCACAGTTCCTGGTCACAATAAGCTTTGGATGTGCCACTGAATTTTCCAAGGCAGTATAGCTGCTCAACTTTGGTTAGATCACACCCAAATGCTCGATTCAGCCCTTGCTTGATAGTACCGAAATTATAGTAACCTCATACCTCGAATTTAATCTACATTTCCATCCTTGTGTAAATGTCTCACATTTCAGTGTTTATATATAAAAAAAGAGAATAGAGGTATTTTTAGCAAGAAACGCACTGCATATAAGTTTTCCAGATGGTGTTTTTCTACTTAGCCAAATCCGCTATCCAATGCAGCTCATTGCAAAGCCACTTAGGACAGGAAACTTGGTTTAATAATAAGATGGAGCAAATGGTAAAACTAAGGTTCTCTCTCCAATCCCAAATGTGGTGATGGGGATGATCAGTATTAGCCTGATCATAATGTTCCTCTTAATTCGAGAATAAAAATAGTTATTAAACCCAGTATCTCTGCTCTTCTTCTCTCCAGTATACATTTTTCAAAAGCTAAAAAAAAAAATTCTTCTTGGCAGAGATTTAGGATAGGGCACTAGAGGAACAGACCAGGAACAGTTCTTGTGAAAAATTAAATGGAAATGAAGATCCATCCATTCCTGGATATATGAAAATCCGAGAGCTATTTTGGTCTAATACAGTGGTTCTTAACCTTCCTTATGCCGTGGCCCTTTAATACAGTTCCTCATGTTGTGGTGACCCCCACCCATACAATTATTTTCATTGCTTCATAACTGTAATTTTGCTACTATTATGAATTGTAATGTAAATACCTGAAAGGCAGGTGTTTCCTCGACCTT
>JANHFM010004300.1:0-13976 GCA_032468115.1 Grayia smithii
GTCAACCTTGAGCCTTGGTGAGAATCGAACCAACACTAATTGCTGGCATCTGGAACTAACTGAACAGTTAGTTCAGAACACTAATTAGGTGAGCCACCAAGGACTCTATTCTTGTAATGTTTTACGTTGTTTGTCTATGTTTGCCTATGTTTTTATATTTTCTATGCTTTGATTGTAAGCCGCCCTGAGTCCTTCAGGAGAAGGGCGGCATAGAAATTAGATTAAATAAATAAATAAATAAAACTGTAAGTACGGGTGTGCAGGTGGGCCGAGCTCCCAGCCATGGGGAACCGGTTCGATGACATCACAACGTCACCGCTACCGGATCGCGTGAACCGGGCCGAACCGGGAGCAACCCACCACTGATCTGCATTTGCACTTGCTGCAAACTGGTAGTAAAAGTAAATAGAACCCACCCCTGATTTACTCCCCTTCTGGTGGTAGCAGTGTGATCTCAGGAGCCCCTGCCGCTTCTGAATCTAGCTTGTGCAACCGGCAAATCATGTTCTGTGTACTGTTGAGCTTGGGATTGCAAAATCTTGAGCATAATTTCTGTTTATTTATTGTTTATAATTTCTATGCAGCCCATCTCACTAATACAGCAACTCTGGGCAGGTTTATAGGGCATGTTAAAATTTTCAGCTTTCAATTTCCAAACATTAGGGGTGCTCAAAAGTTGTGACATGCCTTGGGGGTTGTAAAGTTATTTGGGTTACTTGAATATAATTTAGATGTGCTTGGCAAGTAACTACCCTGTTTTCACCCAAAATAAGACATCCCCTGGATAGTAAGCCCAATCGGGCTTTTGAGTGCATGGCAATAAGGCCAAGTGCTTATTTCAGGGTTCAAAAAAAATATAAGACAGTCTTATTTTCAGGGAAACACGGTAATTCATGAGCAATGCAATCCACTTCATTTTTTCCCCTTTTCTTTCTTAATCTCTCTCTCTGAATAGACATAAGATGAAAACATAAGTGTGTTATAGGTGAAGTTCTTTAAAACCTTGTAAAATATTTTTGTACTATATTTGTATTTTTGTATTATATATGTATAAATATTTTTGTATAAAAGAACTGTCATTTTGTGTGCCTGCGGCAGGTGGCAGTATGTTAAATAATGTTTTGATGTTAGTAGATGTCAGGATATGGTTCTCAAAAAAATGGATACTAATAGTCTCTGAACATTGATATGGGCAGCATATAAATTTAATAAATACGTAAAAAGAACTATTGTATGGAAAAGAAAGCAGAAATTCTGTATTATCCTGAGCATGTAAATCATTCTGGCAAGAGGTGGGTTTCAGTAGGTTCTGACCAGTTCTGGAGAACCAGTAGCGGAAATTTTGAGTAGTAAAACTGGTAGTAAAAATTCTGACTGGCCCTGCCCCCATCCTCTGCATCCCAGGTCCCAGCTGATCGGGAGGAAATGGGGATTTTGCAGTAACCTTCCCCTGGATTGGGGAGGGAATGGAGATTTTCAGTATCTTTCCCCTGCCACGCCCACCAAGCCACACCCACAGAACTGGTAGTAAAAAAATTTGAAACCCACCACTGATTCTGGCCTATTACTCATGAGCACATTCTCAATTACTATTGAGGACTCAGCAGAGTTGCAGAAATTAAATATTTTCACCATCCATTTTTTTCTTGCCAGAACATATCTAGAAAAAGAATTAGAGTAATACCAGACTATTAACAGTATAGTTTCTTTCATTTAATTTCTTTATACTCAGAGATGATTTAAAACAATCGTGATGTGGAATACCACTTTACTGTGATGATTTGATGTAGTTTTGTTGGACACGTTTTACTGGTCATCCTCTATATCACTTTTAGGAAGTAGCCAAATTACTTTTTAACATACATACACAATTTAGTTTCAACAACAATCCTACATTTCTTTCATAAACAATATTGTGCATTGGTACACTGTATTTTTGATGTTCTTGTTTCACTGTCCCACGAATGAATAAAAAAGGATTAGGAAACCCCATTTTGTAGCCACTCCTGCCTTTCATTTCTTTGTCCAGTGGCTGGAACTTAAACCTGTGTTAGATTATAGTAATTCTGTATTATTAGAGGAAGAATGGTTGTTACTTTTCTTTTCGTAGTCTAAGATTGTATTGGTTTTGTGATCTGGCTATGTTTTCATAATATTGATCTTCTTAAATATACCCCTAGAAAAGTGTATATATTTAGAAATAAAACAGCATAATTATTTTGCGAAAGTTTACCATCATTTAGGTATATTGAAGCTCTTTCTTAGGGGCCACTGGGCAACTTCTTGCAAAGTCCACAACAAACATATTCAGAACAAGTTTGCAGCACAGCAGTTTAAATATTACTTCTCAATATACAAGTCACTGAGAAGCTACTACTAGTGGCATTACATCCTGAAGCAATAATATTCAAATGAAACATGGCTGTACATAGGCATAGTAGATATACCTGGCAATGCAATATATTCATGGCAGTAATTGGTGTGTGCATATGCTTGTGTGTAAAATCTCAAAATGGTTGCATTTATCAGGCAAAACTGATTTTACTCTAGGTAAAGTAAAATTGATTTGACTTTAATAGATTAATTATTCCTAGATATTTAAATAATATTTCTTGCCTTTCAAGTTTTACATTATAAGCTATTTTCAAACTTGAGATAAAGAGCATGAACAAGGACTATAATTGACATAACCTTTATATATTTAAGAAATGTATATAAATATTATAACATTTATATAAATGGAAAGTGGCTTTATTTATAAACAACCATAAGGGAATAGCAATTAAACTATGTGGCAATACTTTTCCTCCCCACAGCTTTTAGGTTGATTGGAAACGAAGCATGGATCCAACTGGGCTATGTTCCTTAGCAGTATTTTTATGAATATTAATTATGGAATAATGTGAACAAATGGTATCTTTGAGTAAATACTTCTCAGAGCTAGCTCAGCCATTGAGTCCAGCAGCACAAACTTTTAAACATTGCTATTTGTCCCACTGACTAAAAAAAACAATAAATCATATAAAATTAAAAAGCACACACGTAAGGAATTTGTAGATGAAATGATAATTCACTTTCATATGTATTAATTTAGGACTAAATTGAAAAACACAACTAGTGTTAACCAGTAACTGCAGTACATCAAAAGCTGCTTTATACCAAATTACTTTTTTGGTAATGGTTAACTATCTTCTTTGTAGCTCACAGCAGGGGAGAGTTTATTTTCTTTCCTGAATGCTGAGATTAAAAAAAAGGAAAAATTCCTGAGTGCTTTTATCATCACCTGCTTTGAAATCAGGACTGGTTTTTTTTTTAAAGATAGATATGCAACCAAAGTTTTCAGACTTTATAAAAACCTATTGGGCAGCAAGCTTCTCCTGTGTTGAGTTCCTATCTTGTGGCTTAACATCCAAATTGGGGGATTTCTTTGAGTAACAAAATGGAATTGGCTTGCCATGAGTTTTCTTGGGGGTGTGTTCTAAACTTCCCAATCTAACCTAGAACCCTGGTGGGCCATGGTGGTCTTTCTTCATCATAGTACCTAGGCCTGATGTTTCCTAGTTTTAGAGCCTAGATCATCTCAGCTAAATTTTTAAACTTGGTTAATGATGTATTTCTTGAAAATCACTTACCCACCTTAGAGTATGAGAAACGTCCATTGAAGTCAAAATCTTGATTTAGAACTGTCCATTATATTAATAATATTATATTGAGTTGCCATGGGCAAATAGGCAGCAGTATAAATTCAATAAATAAATAAATAAAATAATTATGGCAATCTTTATTCAGAGAGGAGGAAGAGCGTTCATTTATAATATTGAGTGTTTGAATGCATAAGCTATTTTTTTAGAGCATGAATAATGTTTTTGTATTCAGAATAATTTTCTTTTAATTTTAACAGTGTTATAATCAGTGTTGCTAAATGGGGAGTTACAATATGAGGACTTTTGAAATATACATAAAGCTGCAAAAAAGGTTAAAATTATAATTCATCCATTTTTAAAAAAAATATTCCTCTATGAGTGAATTGCCAATAGATGTAGGTTTTATATGGATAATAAAATATAGGATTAATTAATACAAAATACAATAGGTTTTGATAGTTATATAAATATTAAAAATATATACCTACTTGAATAATTTATATCTAAATATATCTATATCAATTATATACACTATTATATATACATAGAATTGTAACTATTTACTTTTAAAATGATATACCTTTTTTGTTTTTTTTAACTCAAGTTTTTTTAAAAGCACATTCTATGCTTTTTCTTTTTCTTTGAGTGTACTCATATTTTTGTATTTTTTACTTTTTGTCTTTTAAAAAGCAATAAAAATACATTAACAATGTATTAATTTGCTAGATCACCCAACTATTCTGACAATCTGACATTCAAACCAATAAAATAAATTCCCTTGTCAACTTTTTGCTGAAAAAAAGGAAAACTCAACTTTATCTTACGAAGATCGAAAGCTACTTCTCTATAATTTTTTTCTTTTTCCCGTTTTCTATTTTTCCTTTTATACTTTTTTTTTCTTTAGTCTTCTTACTTTAACTTAATATTTGTACTGTTTATATTTGATTGAAAACCTCTTTAATAAAAAGGAGTGGAGCTTACCACCACCAGCAGCAAAGATAGCAGTCTGCCCCAACTCCCACTGACTAACCCCATGGAGGATCCATGTTTTAAAATCTGGAGTTTGCTGCTTCAGAAGGCAGAAAAGTACTATACTTGCCTTTCTTCCTGTAAAATCTTAATGAGTTAGAAGTGCTAATTTCTTAGGTTCTACCAAGTCTCTATGGAAATTCTGTCATCCAGATCATGTTTGTCCCAAAGGTGCTTTTTCAAAAGGCAACTAGACCTTATTTTACCTTGAAGATGTTTCACTTCTTATCCAAGGAACTTCTTCAGTTCTGTGTTTCATTGAGCCATGTTTTACATGTGGTGTTTTTACATATGATGATTTTATACACATATGCCATTCTGCCTGTTTTAACTAGAAAGTCATATATCTATCTATCTGCTAGCCATTGCCATTGTACAGTGCTTCTCTCAGTCTTGCCAAGTGCAATTATTTTTTCCTAATCTGTGTTCTGCTCATATCTTTCCCAAAGTACAATATGTGAGATTATTTTTGTTGATAGCTGTTACAATGGAGCAATGATCCAGAGTTGATCTGTTGTTTCGTAGTCCATGGACTACCTCCAAGTCCTTACTTTGGAAAATGTCTTTCTCAGAGTCCACTTTCACAACTAGACATGCTACTACTTTAGCAGTCACAATGTTATGAAAAGTTGCCTACAGTAACTATATTTGATCTTTCCTCAGCTAAAATTTAACTATGAAATCACATTCGGTTCACTAATAACTTCTCATAGATAACATTCCACAACATGGTCTCACACTTATTTGGATCATCTTGTTTGTGTATCATGTCTTTTGTGTGTCAGCTATGTTGCATGTCAGCAAAATGACTTTAACCTCCTCCTCTCCTACTTCCTCATTCTGCAATCCAGCCATTTCTCATAAAATGAAAACACATTGACCTGCAAGAAAAATACGCCTTGACCACGATACTATCTTTATTACAAAGAACAAAAACATTGGAAAATTGCCAACAACCCTTTGATTTCTTAATAAAATTCAATACAATAAAATTTAATTCTGATTTTCTGAGTGGGCGATTCCACTCAAACAAATGGAGAAGTCCTAGGTAATGACAGAGCTTGAAGCTCTCTACAAAAATCTGAACTACTGATGGTTAAAGCAAATAGGCAGTAGATAAGAGTCAATGGAATTCAAGGTGGGCTGGACTTACAATAGATCTCTTGTGGATGTGAAGGGTTAGGATTACGTGTTTGACCCCTCCCTCGGGCACAGTCTATTCATTTCCTACAAAGTCTTTGATAAAAATCCTCAGTGAAAGTACTCCTAGATAAGAGGGTATAGGCTGGCATTCCATTTTATACTACTTTTTAGAAAGTTATTGTCCCCCAAAGTATCCCAAACCTGTTAAAAATGAAAAACAGGCTCTTCCACCAATCAAAAGTAAAAGGATAATGGAGACGGTGGTTCTTCATATTGGCATTCTTATCAAATGGTTTTAGCTTGCTATGCTTGGCTGAAAAGGAAGAGGTTGTTCTTGGACCTGTTGCCAATGAAAGGAGCAATTGCCTAGCAGCTGATCTATCAGTGGCTGATGTAAGAGTCTTCTTTGTTTTGCTCCTTTCTGTAATGTTCTTCCTGAGAAGAACATAAGTCCATAGCTGAGAAACGAGAGCAGAATGTGCCTCTCTTCAGTTCTCTGCTCCTAGAGCAACATAGAAGAATGCAAATTGATTGGTTGGTGAATGTCAAAGCCATGTCCTGGAAGAAACCAAGAGCAATCCAAAAATACATGGCATCCAAAGGTGAACTACTGAAAGAATGCCTGATGCAGCAACAGACATGGGATCAAGCAAAGAAAGCTCTATGGCAAGACATGACTTTGCATGGGACAGGCAGCTAAGTTGGCAGACATTGGGAAATCCTAGCAGTAGTTGGAAAGGGCTGGACTAAAAGATAGCACTGAAGTGCTGATCATTGCAGCACAAAACAGTCACTAAAAACCAGATCCATAGAAACTGGAGTCTACCACATTAGACAGGACCTGAGGTACCAACTATGCAGAGAGGCCTCAGAGACAGTCCAACATACAATTATGAAATGTAAGATGCAGGCAGGACCAGCATATACTAAATGACACAAGAAAGTAGCTGACATTGTGTAAAGGAACATCTGTACAGTGTACAGGCTAGATTCTCCCAAGGCCAGATGGGTGATCCAAGAGAAGGTCATGGAAACTAAGAGAGCTAAAATTCTGTCGAACTTTCGGATTCGGACAGACAGACAGGTATTGGCCAATCAACCAGACATTATGGTAATAGACGACCACTCAGAGAACATAAAAAAAAAGTGCCGAATATATTTTTCATCCAATCTCGAGGTGTTTTTTTTTTAATGACTTACCCCTTTGGCTTTGCTGTCTTATAAAAGTGGGTTTTTTTTTTAATGGCACAGCTAATTGATTACGAATAAAGCTTCTGTTATAAATATAGAACTATCATAAAGATTTTAAGTGTTCTGTAGTAAGAAATCCTTTATCATTCTTAAAATAAACAAACTGGATTAAAAGCTTATTTTCTTTCTTTTAAAGAAGGGCTATCTTGGTGCTCATCTAGAAGCTGGGCTGACAATGACTTGACTCAAATCACTCCTCAGGGTGGACTTGAACCTACTGTAATCACTAAATTGGTGTAAACACCAAACGCTAAATGGTGTAAACACCACCTCTCTAGCGTGCCAAACTACAATTTCCTTTAATTCCTATTCTAGGGAGAGTGGGAGGAAGAAAGTATGGCAAATGCCTCTCCACTGAAGACACTTAGAACATCTTGAGGGGGGGGGAGTAGGTGTCGGTTTGCAAAGACAATAAATGTCTCCAGGACATAATGGAGAAATGAAGAATGGCTGACAAAAGCAGTTTGGAACCCCATCCACTGGGGAGCAATCAGGGAGTCCCAACTGCCATTTCTGCTTACAAGACTCTCCCCCACTGAACCTTCCCCAGGCGCAGACAACTCCCACAGGTACTTGGGAGCTCACCCTGCTTAGGCCAAGATATCAATGGTGCCGTTTGGCCCTCTTGTCGCCCACCCCTGCAGGTGCCATCATTCTCCTTTCTTTACCTTGCTCGGGATCAGGCTAGGGAAGCCACGACCCCGCGCAATCTTCTCTCCTGGGAGGTCCCTGGCAGGGCCTCCAGGTTGCAACCCCCCCACCCTCCACACACACACCCCTTGCTCCCGAGGTGTGCTAGGTGTGTTGCCTTAGCAACGGCGGACAGGGGAAAAAAAAAAAAAGTCCAGCATTCCGGGAGCAGAAACCCGCGGCCGGGAACCGCCACGCCTTCCCTGCTGCCTTCTCTTCAAGTTTGGGAACCATGAGGGCTCTCGGCTGTGGCAGCCACGGCTCCCGTACCACCCCGAAACCTCGGTCGCCCCTGGGGAGGAGAGCTCATGGTGCCCAAAGCTGAACCCGTGGTAGGCGGAGAGGAAGAGAGAAGGGCAGCAGAGCTCTCCCGGGTGAAAAGAGGCTTCGGGAGGGGCTTTGCCGCGCTCAGGTGCCTCTCTCGCTTTCTCCTCTCCGCTCTTTGCTCGACGCCGGTCCTGGCTTGGCGCGCTTCTCTTCCCTCTTCTTTCCCCACAGGATTTGTGGCTTTCGAGGCATTCTTCTCCCCCAGGGAAGTAAGTGCCTGGCGCTGCAGGTCGACGGCGTGGTTTAAGCTGGATGGAAAGCCGCTTCTTTTTCACCTACCTTGACAGTTACGGTAGCTCGTGGGCGGAAATGGCAGAGTTGCTTTCGGTCCCCTGGCAAAAAAGTTCTCTCCTTTGGGATCAAGTTCCAAGCGACCACAGTTGGTGGTGGTGAAATGCAAAAAGCCTCTTGGCAGATTTAAGAGTGGGGAAAGTGTGTTTTTTGCGTGCATGTGATGTTTGTGTGTGTGTACGTGTGTGTGTGTGTGTGTGAGAGGCAGGGAGGGAGGGAACTACGGGTGGGTAAGTAAGTAAGTAAGTAAGTAAGGAAGGAAGGAAGGAAGGAAGGAAGGAAGTAAGGAAGGAAGGAAGTAAGGAAGGAAGGAAGGAAACAGCTCAATTTCTTGGTGGTTGGATCATGCTGAAAATGTAATAACATTGTAGTTAATACCAAAGCAGCCTTAGGCCTGGTGTTCACTTAGGTGTGTGTCTGTGTGATGTATGTAGGATACATCTTTACAACAAGTAGACAGAAGTTTGGGCTAGCAGGCTGGTGTCCTCTGTTTTCCTTTTTACCTTACTCAGGTGGTGGAGGACAAAATCTGAATGAATGAAATGAGTCAAAATGGAGTGAGACTATAGCCACATACCTTGAAACCAAATGACAGAGGAATGAAATGTAGTGATCTTGAGGTGATTCAGTGTATGATAAATTTGGTGGGTTACATGTAAGGGATTCACAATTTTTAATGCTTTTCTCTGTTTTTTTTTAAAAAGCACCCCTTTCTGCTAATATAATTTGATAACAAAAAACTTTTCTTCTCAATATAATAATAATACATTTTGGGAGTGGCATTTTAACATGCTGGGAATCATGGTACCCATTAATATCAGTATAGGTGAATTGTATAATTGAAATCACTTTTAAGATTGTCCCTCTCTGCTTATTGTTTGATCTCTTCAGTAGAAGCTGTAAAGAATGCTAATGTCTCATTCAACTTTTTATTTCATTGAAAAATTCCCATTTTAATATGAACATTTTCTAAATAAATTTTGCAACCTCCCAACTACATTTTTTCTATATTTTGCCATTTCTTTTTGTGTTTCTGCCACCTGCTATTAACATTACTGTAAATTATGCATGTCTTTCAATATTTGATAATAAACACTTCCTTTATCCTCTGAATTTCATGGTAGGCTCATTTAGACAGCCACTTCATGGCTATTTATTTTTTAAGAACAGAACACAATGAACAAAAAGAGGAGTGAACGTGAACATGTGATACTTAATTTAAATATTTTTAAAAGTGGGGTTTTGGGGGGCTTCCATAAGAGCAGAGTTGAGGAGGAATGTGGTTTCTGTGCTGTATGCAATAAGCATTTCTGCTTTGCATCTTTAGTTTGTATGAATATGTAGGAGAAGGAAGTCGTGATGACTTTACTATTCTTAAGAGACTGGCAAGAATTGGTTGCCTAGCAGAAGGACTCTTTGAACTGTTATGGAACTAAAACCTTGGGGAGACTTAAGAGCCTCCCTGTTTTTTTAGAAATAGAAATACTATTGGCAGTTGCTCTGGTGTGCCAGTCATGCTGTAGACGTATATGCGGTGCCTATACTGCAAAACTGGAATTCAAAGATAATTGTCAGAGAGAAACAGTGAAAGAAAATAAATTATATTCTTCTTAAACCTACAGGTTTGCAAACCACTGTGTTCATTACCAACAGGACCCAAGACAGGAGAGTGCAAAGACGGCTATGAGTAGTCCCAGTGCCAAGCCAACATGTCTGTCACAGCCTGTGGTGAAGAGTGTGATGGTGTATCGCAATGGGGACCCTTTCTTCCCTGGCCGGCGTGTTGTTATCCATGAGAAGAAGGTGTCCAGTTTTGATGTCTTTCTAAAGGAAGTGACTGGTGGTGTGAATGCTCCTTTTGGAGCTGTGCGGAATATTTATACACCCCGTGGTGGACATCGTATTCGTCAGCTAGATGAGATTCAAAGTGGAGAGCACTATGTTGCTGGTGGCAGAGAAGCTTTCAAAAAACTAAAGTAAGTAGATATATATTTATTCCAACCAACATGATATAGAAACTGAAATGTGCAATCTTTTATATATAAATCCTCCAAAGAGAGGGTAAAAGCATTATTTTTTTCTTAGCGTTAATTAAAAATCTATGAGGCATTGTTTTAACTAAACAATGGTTCATAGGCCCAATTTCCCAGGCTTTCTCTGTATGTATCTTTATCTCCTTATACATCTTTTTCTTTCATTTAAGTGAAAAGTCCCATTCCCCCATCATTAACTTTTGATTAATTGAATTTTGATTTACAGCTACCATTCAGAAGCAAGCCATTTGGAATTCTTTATATATCTTTAATGTCAGCGGTCCTCACTTGCAGTTACTATGACTAATTAAAAAAAAGAGTTTGTAGATCTAGTCCTAAATATCCGAAAGGTGTCACATTACCTACTTCAGTATACATACTAGAGTGACTAAAAGACAAAAGAGGACTGGTAACAGTAGTGTGGAACATACTGTTATGGCAGACTCAGCTTGTCATGAAAGTTACTTCTGATGAAAGGGCATGGATCTTTAACAGAATATTTACATTATAGCATTGAAGCCAAACTATAATTCTCCTAATTCATTAGGGGAAGTAGAAATGAGGCTTACTGTAAAATAATGTGAATCAATATGAATTTAGAAAACAGGTATGCTTTAGTATAAGTTTATTCCTTTTTGCTTGCTTTAAGAAATAAAATTTGCTGATGTTCTTGTGTTCTTCTAATATTCTTCTAATATAATAAAATAATGTCAGAGGTAATATATATGTACCGTATACACACACACTCACCTTTTGTTAGTTTCATCCCTGTGCTTTCCATTCTCTTTGGTTTAAACACTATTTCCTCTAATCTTCTCCCATGGCTAATCAATTATTAACAAAAAAATGCCAAATTCTGCAGAAAATTGTACTTTTTAAATTAAGCAAGTATAGTACATCACACAAATTTTGTAGTATATATTTATATATAATCATTGTTTATATGATTGTGTTTTTACTTTTGCTAGATTTTATTGTTTAGAGTTTACTAAAATGAATGTTTAAAAATTTCATCTCATAAGCTTAGAAAAGAACCAGAGTTGTATAAAGACTTAAAAATGTAGAATATAGACATTCATATTTGTTGAATTTATAGAATGTGTAACGTTTATTAAAATAACAATAAAATATCCTAAAATGTAGTGTAACCCTGTCATCATATAATATTAATTCCTTGTTATTAGCTGGAATCGTAAATCATATTGAACTTATCATCACTATAATGTGGCTTATTGGTTAAGTACTTGTCTGGTGAATGTATTACAGAGCCACCCAAAGTTGTCAAACTTTTGTAGTAATTAAAAAACATAAGGAAATATTCCTGAATTTGTCACATGGGTATAATGTTTTGACTGGTTATTAGGAAAAATCATGAAATTAAGGAAATATAAGGCAAGAAAAAGTATATTCTTGTAAATATAGTTTTTTGCATTTCATATTAGTAAATAACCTATTTTGTTTTCTTGTTTTTCAGTTATTTGGATATTGGAGAACCAAAGAAAAGACCTGTGGAAATTAATAATGAGGTAATGTATATTACATATTAATATGAATCTGTATTACACCTGAAGTACAAACAAAAGAAACTTTTATTGATTTAGATTTCAGTCTGTTCTGATTTATTTGGAAATCAAAGGGACATTTCTGAGTAAATGTCTATAGCTTTGCTTTATAAAACAGCATTTACAGATTAGATTAAACTAAAAGATAATTTGTTTGGTCTGGTGTAATGAGATTTGTGAACACAGATGTTTTTGTTTGCTCAGCAATAGTTAAGTAAGCATATTGTCTGAGCCCAGCAATATGCTCTAATTTTTAAAGAGAGATTTAAAAAACTAAAATCTAGAAAACTGCATTATCAATCTGATTAAGAGATGCTATTTTTATAGCTGTGCTCCTGCTATCTGCTCTGTATCAAGCTGGGCTTCCCACCTCTGAGATGCAAACTTCCAGATGACCACTAAAGGGAAACAAAGATATGGTTTTCTGTTAATCTTTGCTACCTCTAACACAGTGGTGGGTTCCAACTAGTGTTACCACCGGTTCTCTTTGTGCATGCGCTTTGCACATGATCAGCATGCACATGCTGGCTTTGCTCGCATGCACGCCAAATGTGTGCTCCACGCAGGCACATAACAGTTTTGCCCAGCTGAGATGCGGCAATCCACTCCGCCGCGCCTATCAGCTGGGCTAAAAACCAAGAAATAAAGGTAGGAATAACGGAGGGGCAGGTGGGAGGGCCCAGCTCGCAGTCATAGGGAACCGGTTCGGTGATGTCACATCATCACCGCTACCGGCTTGCACGAACTGGGCTGAACCCGGAGCAACCCACCACTGCTCTAATGACCTTGTGAACTGTTATAGCCTGGATACTTGAGGGATTTGGCAGTTTACAAATAACAGACAAACCAACATGGTAACTCTGCTCAGTTTCTCATGCAGGTGCAACATCAAAATTGTTTCCCATACTGTAATTTATGTGAGACTTCTACTGCTTTATATTGCTGAAGTGGGCTCCTAGAAATTGGGACTTTATGGACTAGAGGTCATGGATATTCCTCCAAAGCCAGGACTTGATTTAGGCTAACACTAAGATTTGCACCAAATTGTAGATTTATTGAGCCACTGAAACCCAGACTATTATATGCTACATTCATCTGCAATAATAAAACAGCTTTGCAAAGGGGTTTGTGTTGACAGTGTTGACAGACCATGATAGTGGCTGTTGAAGACTCTTATCATCTAAGAATGAATTGTAAAATGACAGAAGTTGAAACAGGCAGCTTCTGAGGATCCTATACAATTATATTTTATATATTGTGAGGCATTGACTTAACTGTTGATGTTTGGCTGCACAATCAGGGGAAACAGAGATGTAAACCATAATTTGTCCACCACTGATTTACGGCAGAATTATTTTAATATTCAAATATATTCTGCTCTAGTTTTATTCTTATTCTGTTCAAGTTTTATTCTTATTCTGTTCTTTGTTTCCCTAGAGAAAAGATTTTAAACAATAAAATATTGAAACACTAAGCAAATATAATGTCTATTCTATTTGTATGACAGAATGAAATGTGTATGAATGAAAAGTATTGTAATTTGAATGACTATTTTGTGTGAATCAAAATGTATAATGTACTCATTTACATAATATGGAAGATATATGGAAAGATAACCTGAAATTTAGATGAAATTAAGAAGTAATGCAATGCTGTTGGATTATTTAGATACTTTTTTCTTAGAATCCTTTCCATGGGTATTGCCTCAGTTGTAGCATTGATAAATTTTGAAGATGAGCACTTAAATACTTGTCATTGTGATTGAATCTAACTGATTTATGATCATTGAGAATTGTTTTTAATTTTTGTTTTGTTTAATTTTTTGTTTTTAATTTTTAAATGGAAATTTTAAATAGGATTTAAACTGGTTTACCTATAAAATTGTATTCATCATTGGCTCAGCTACATTCTATCCATTTAGAAATATTTGCTTTGCAAGCTTTTAAAGGAATGATTCCTTTTTTTTATTGAAAAGTTTTATAATACATTTTAAAAACAGTTAAATC
>JANHFM010004300.1:14076-24971 GCA_032468115.1 Grayia smithii
ATCAATGGCTTGACAATAAAACATGGAAATGAAATATGACATAGAAAATGAACGTTAAAATATAATATGTAAAAATAATTTTTTTTCTGAAATGATAATGCCATTGTTAAATAAATGACAAGAGGATAATGATGTAAAGATATATATCAGGCTGATAATATGGAAAATTAGATAATTGGTTAAATATTATTATAAGCACAAGAGATCTGTACTGACTGACACACTGTATGTAATTGTGAGGGATGATGGAGTTTTTTATGTTTTGTATGTTTGAAAAACAAAAAAAAAATCAAAAAAAAATCATTGCAGCTTCTAAAAGCATTCCAAAGACAAAGATGTGAAGATGTGCTTCTCTCTTCCAAAGAATATACTTTGGAAGACTATGATTCTTTTCATATTCATTGCTGTCATGAATGAAATATAGGATTTATTCCAGCAGTGGGAGTAATGCATGAGTGAAGGAGGACCACCTAAAGGCTGGCATAAATTATGAAAGCATGAATGCATGAATGCATGAATGAAAAAAAGAAAAGAAAGAAAGAAAAAAGCAATATTCCGTGATTGAGCTTTCCTCTGCAGGGTCCAGAGCTCTCTATCTCATTTGCTAAAGGATTCCAAAATCTTCCAGTGGAGATTTTTGGGCAGGTAGAAAAGTGTGGGGAAAAGTTAACAAAGTTCACTTTACCCACCCTTCTCCAATAATGTTCTCCTTCCTCAATCAAAAGCCTCTCATCTATGGAAGATTTGAATTGGATTCAACACATAATACTACAAAAGTATATTCAAAGTTGTTTTTTTCTTTCTTTCTTGCAATGGAAATAAACAAATAATTATTTTTGTAGTTATATTTTATCCTGGCATATAGAAACAGCAGAGTTGTTCTTTCTATATGCCAGGTACCCGGAAGAGCAACAAGAACAGTTGCCTAATTTTTCTCAAATGGCTATTTATGCAGAAAAAAACCCAAGCAGGAACATAATTCCCCCCAAGATGAGTTTAATCACGAGTTTAGCTTTCCACTAATCCCTTAAAATATGGTTTATTCAGCAGCCTTGCTGATCCCATGGAAACTGGGTGCCTGCAGGATCATATTGTGTTTAGCATGTTGGTCCATTCTCCCATAATTTTACTCATGTTTATGCTTAATTGTTTTTAATGGTTGTTTATATTTGTCTTCAACCTACTGTACACTACCCAGCATCACATTTGTGAGATGGGTTGCTATGTAAATTTGCTAAATAAATAAATAAACATCATAGTATTTCAGAATTATAGTAGGGATTTCTACCATCAGTCTCTTGGCCATGTTTGCTAGTACATTAGTGGTAAGTTGATGCATTTATTTCTTATGGAAATAAGTAGCATTTAATCAAGCCAAACTGCAAATATTATAGCAAACAGATCCCCAATATAAGAAATCTCCTTTGAACTGAGCTTGACTCTTAGTAAGTAGATGAGCTTTGTCTTGTTATCTGGGCAACAATATGTATGTGGTTTGTCCAACCGTCTTCTTCCAAAGTGAGTTTTTCATTCGAGCCTCAGTCTAATCCTGGGATTCACAGGCAGTCTCCCAGGCAGAAATCTGACTGACTTTCAAATCCGATGGTGCCACCATTATTACTTGGTCATTAAAATGTATTTACTGTACATCAACACAAAGCACCTTCCAGGTTTTTTTTAACCCTTGGATTAGAAGGTCTATATTTATCCCAGTTTATCTCCAGGAAGGTCCCATTCTGAGGCAACTCTGACACATAGGAAGATTTCAGAATAGAATAGAGTAGAGTAGAGTAGAGTAGAGTAGAGTAGAGTAGAGTAGAGTAGAACAGAACAGAACAGAACAGAATACAATTCTTTATTGGCCAAGTGTGATTGGATACACAAGAGATTTGTTTTATTTATAAATTTCCCATGTTTATAATTTCATAATTATTTTGGATTCTCTTTGTTTTCCTTTGTTCCTCTATGAAACCCAAGTGGGGTCAAACCCAATTGAATAACAGATCATACTGATTTACTACTAAAACATTGGATCTACTTCTCTTACTGCCTTGCATTATTCTTGTTCAACTTTTCTACCTTCCTAATCCCTCATGGATTTTTTTATTGCTTTATTTTTTTCTATTTCTTTTATGTCTGCTTCTCCATATTTCTCCTCTCCTTTCTGTTGATGATTATTTTTATTTTGTTTTAATAATATTAACTAATTTATTTTCATTTTAAAGGCATCCATATTAGATTACAAAACAATAAGAAGAAAATATACAGTAAAACCAAAAATGGAAATGCAGCATTTAATTGTACAACAGCTAAAATCTATTTCACAAATATACAGACATTAACTCAGACTATATTTTTTTCATAATATTTTGAAACTGTGGCAATATTTACTTATGAATCTTGAAGAAATATGCATGGCTAATGTATCATCTAAATATGACATACCATCTATTAATGTTTTATTTTATTTATATCCCAGCCTTACTATTTATTTTTTTTTACAAATAACTCAAGATGGCAAATGTATCTAGCATACCTTCCTTCTCCTATTTTCCCCACAGCAACAACCATATGAGGTGGCTTGGGATGATAGAGTGTGAGGGGCTCAAAATCATCCAGCTGGATTTCATGGCTAAGGCAGAACCTGAACTCACAGTCTCCTGGTTTCTTGCCTGGTTCTGAGTCATTTCATTATGAGATAGATGGCAAATAAATTTAATGAATAAATAACTAAACTGGCCAAGTGGGCAGAATGAGATGAAAATAAGAGTTACTGTATTTTTCAGAGTGTAAAACACTCCAGACTATAAGACGCACTTCTGCGCATGCATAGAGCGTCTGCAATGATGTCCAGGTGGGTGGGCAGAGCCTCCCGCCACCGCCACTACCAGTTCACCCGAACCGGGGCAATAGAGACCCACCACTGTTGCAGGGATACGATCAAGTCCTGGAAATTAATTCAATTTTAATTCTGTACTGCTTCTTTGGTTTCATCTTCTGTTATTAATTAAATAAGGTTTTCCTCTTGCTGCTCTGTGAATTTTATGTTTAGCATTGAATCGAAATACTCATCAGTAATTATATATCTATTTACTATATAATCTAAGGCAATAATTAACAAATTGCCCCAACATCTCTTTCAGCTTGTTTTCAAATTGTGTCTTTTTCACATTTCACTTCTTAAATGGATACCAAGTTCTGCAACTATTTACCACATTAATCAATAGCCAACAATCTATGTTTTGGATTGTCCATAGGCAGTACTTTCATTAACTTGAAAACTGAAAGTTCTATATAGCCTTTATGATTACCAATGTCTAATTAGTTGTCTAATTTGTGAAAGTGTTAAAAAGTTGTTTTATTTTGAATATCGGTAGGTTTTGGATAATGTACGTTACATAATTAATTATTTCCAAAGCTATATCATATTAGCTGCCTTTTTCTCAGCTAAGATGTCCCAAAGGATGTATCTTTCCTAGGGAAACTAAAGTGCTTACTCCATATGTATCATAGTTGCTATTTTCTCTACTGGAACAACTTTCTAACGATGAAATATTCAAAACATTTAACAGTGTGCTGAATGTATTTTTTTTAAAAAATGATTTAAATTGGAACTTTTAAATTATTGTAAACTAACATTTCTATCCCTTGAATATATCCTGAAATAGTTTTTTTTTTCAAAGTCTGGGGTTATCAATACACTTAATATTACCCTGTTTCCCCTAAAATAAGGCATCCCCTGATAATAAGCTCAATTGGGCTTTTGAGTGCATGCACTAAAATAAGCCCCCCCCGAAAATAAGCCCGCCCTGAAAATATTTCAACGCATGCGCAGGCGGTCCCTGCCATTTCCTCTGGTTTCCTCCACGGGCCCCAAAATAATAAGACTTCCCTGAAAATAAGGCCAACCACTTATTTCAGGGTTCAAAAAAATATAAGACAGGGTCTTATTTTCAGGGAAACACAGTACTTAATCTAGATTTAGTTTTAAACCTTGAAGCACCACTTCAAGAAAATATGTTTCTGGGAACGTACACTGATCTTTTTTACTTAGCAATTATATTTGTAACTTACTGAGAGAGGGGATGATTTTGGAAGTTCTTGAGCTTCAAATTATTACTTTTATAGATGTGTGCCTGGTATCCGTAATGATTATTGAGAATTGTTTTTAATTTTTAAATGGAAATTTTAAATAGGATTTAAAGTTCAGCAACTATTTGACATTAGAATAGTGCTGAATTAATGGTATTTATGATTGGTTCTCAAAAGTTATGCCCCCCCTCCCCGCTGGTTACATGATCAGAATTTTAACCCTTAGCAGCCTGGCCACATTTAAGACCTCAGAGGTGCTGCAAGTCCTCCCATCTGCCCATCTTCTCCCCATCTCTGCCCTTTTGGCTGCCTTACATTCTGCCTGAAAACGCCCTCTCCACTATGTCCTCTGCTGCCCATCATCATCCACACTTTGAATTGTATATCTATCTTCCAGTATGTTATCTATCTCAGCCAATAATATATTAGCTGCAAATAACTGAAAAGCAAGCCCTCTTTCTCCTCTCCTAATCACAGGGCAAAGCTTGAGACACCCTAGTCAACATGTCATTCCAGTTTGATGAGGAATCAAGGATTAATATTCTTTGAGTGTAATTTTTGAGCAATTTATGTATATATTTATCATGCCATCCAACCTGGGCATATTTAGTTGCTAATCAGACTAAATGTCAAGGGCACTAAATGCTTTTCTGAAATAAAATTATATTATAACTATAGGTAGTTTTCAATTTATGACCAGTTGCTTAATGATCAAAGTTACAACAGACCTTCCAGTGCTACTAATGACCCAGGTTTTAAGTTCTGATGACTCGTCCCCCTCTCTCCCCATGGTCACATGATCATATTTTGGGTGCTCAGCATTTATTTCCAGTTTCCACCAAAAAATGCCCATTATGGAAAATGGATTCACTTAATAACCACTGCAGAAAAGGTGGTAAAATCAGATCCAATTATTTGGTGACATACTTAATGACTGGCACAACTTACAATTGTAATTTTGAGCTCAACTACTGTTGTAAGTCAAGGACTATCTGTACAGCATTCTCTATAATCTTTCAGGAAAGTAACCCAATGAAAATACAAATTAATCTTATTTGCAGTAAATAGGTATTCTGTGACTAGGTTTCTATCAATCTCATCTTCTTTCTGCCTCTTCTTCCTTTTCCTCACAATTGCCTCATGCCCTCTTTTTAGAGAAGACTGAATCAAAATAAACATTGAATCGTCCCTTCTTCTTTATCTGTTAGCAGTTTTTCATTTTTCCTGAGCAGCTATGTACTGATTTTTTAAAACCTTTCTTTTGTTCTGAAGATATTTAAAGAAATCCTTTTGGGTTTTTTTATTATTCTTTGTGAATCTCAGCTCATTTGAAGCTGTAACTCTTCTGTTAGGTTTCTACAATTCTTAATGATCAGTACATAATCTTCCTCTTTTCATCTCATATAGGTATCTTTTAAAAAAGAATATTTCAGGGCTCTACAAATCTTTTGTGCAGTTACTTTGGCTGCCTCTACTGCCCTACATTCCTGTGCTCATTATGATATTTCCAGCTGTGTTTTTAATATCTCCTTAGAAACTCTCACCAATCTTGAGCTCCTTTTCCAATTAGCTGCTCCTGCACGGAACCCTTTATCATTGCTTGAATTTGTTGAAATATGGTTTCTTAAAACTGAAGTATGCGTTCAATTACATTCAGCTTTGGTTTCCTTAAAATCGGGAATTCCAGCATTATATGACTGCTTTCCTCTGAGCCATCTGCTATTCCTGCTTTCTTCTTTAACAATGTATTGTTAAACAAAGTATTGCCAGTTGGTTATCATTATGTCAGGAACAGCTCTTCTTCATCTTCTGAAAGAAAGTCATCCGTAAGAAAAGTAGGGAATTCTGCAGAATGACCATATTTAGCAGAGCTTAACATCTAGTAGCTATCTTGAAGCTTCCCATCACAACTACTTCATGTCTCTTGGAAACATCTCCAATAATTGCGGTTGTACCAATTGTTCTGTTTTGTTTTGGATTATAATCTTCCCAGAGGATAATTGTTAACAGCCTGACTATAAAGACTATAAATATAAGTCATTTCACATGTAAAAAATAAGTTGCTGCCCGGAATCTTATAGGAACCTCTTGTTTTGTAAGAGGCCGGAGCAGGGGTGGTATTACCTTCCCTACCGGCTCGCAAATATGTGTGTGCAACCTTCTGTGCATGCGCAGAGCCTCGAAAACATGGAAAAATGGGACATCATGATGTCCGCATGGGTGAGTTGGCGGGGCATCCCATAGTTGCCCCTACCAGTTCGCCTAAACCAGATATAACTGGCTGAATATCACCATTGTGCCAGAGCAACAATCTTCTTTTAGTAAAAGACAAATGTTTCTTTTAAAATGACATTCAGAATAAATACTTGTTTCATAAACCTTTTGCACTGTTTTTTTAAAAATGCATCTTTTGATGTTCTACAGCTTTACAGTGCTGTAAAGCTGTAGAATAAACAAGAAAATATTGTCATCTGTACAGGAAAGGGAGAAAAAACACTTAATTTTTATATGGTTTGAATAATTCAGCTCTTAACTACAGCATGTTTTTAAAGATGTAGCTTTGTAAGTTGTTTGGTAGTTAGTATCTTGGTAACATAATGAGCACTGCAAGACATACACTGTTATTCTTTTGAAGTGAATACCTTGAGGATTCAGTGTACTGTAGTATTGACCAGAAAGCCTATGGAAACAAAAATGTTATTTCTACTTTACACGTGTAGTGATAATTGTAATTGTGTCTGAAGAGATGATTCTAACTTTCAGCAAAATTGCATATGCTGATTTACAGTACATTTAACAAGAATAGTAATTGCAACAAGTAAAGCACATCTCATTACAGTGGATAAGTCTGTATAGTTATTTACTTAGAAAAATTATATGGCTGCCCAACTCACTCATGATGACTTCAGGTAGTTTGCAGAAATAAAACCCCAATGCAAAACTCAATAAATCTCTAATCCTTTGGTGACAACCACTGCATGAGTTCCATATCATCCTAGAATCTCCAGGCCCATTGGCAAAACCATGTCTTCAGATTGCCTTTTGAAAGAGTGTCAGAGTGGGAACCAACCTTATTTATTCAGCGATGATGTTCCACAGGGAGGGGCCCCATGGAGAAGGCCTTTCTTCTTGGTCCCATCAGATGACCCTCATGTAAGAGAAGAACCCAATATATATCCCTACGTCTTTGTTCTGATGGGTTGAATCATGATAACTGAGAAAAGATGGTTCTTCGAATAACCGGGCTGCAGAACAGTGCTTTAAAGATGACAACCAACACCTTGAATTGAATCTGGGAGCAAACCAATAGCCAGTGCAACACCGGCAAAAGAGGTGACACATATGCAAATCTAGCCTTGCAGAAAACCATGTGAGCCACCGCATTTTGAACCAGATACTTTTCATCTTAATCTTAGTACAAACATGCCCACTCAACAGTCTTAATAGTGACGTGTAAATGGAATGGTCTTCTGTTCTCCTAGTGTGTATTTTCTTGTAAGTGTTGAAAAATGAATGGATGATGGAGAAGCAGAGGGAATTTATAGAGAGGATGCATGGTAAGTAGAAAGGTTATGAGGCAGCAAAGCAATAGCACTTGGCCTTATATACTGCTTTATAGTGCTTTATAGCACTCTCTAAACAGTTTACAGAAACAACAATCTGGGTCCTCATTTTACTGACCTCAGAAGGATGGAAGGCTGAATCAGCCTTGAGTCGGTCAGGATTGAACTCCTGGCAATGATCTGAATTAGCCTGCAATACTGCATTCTAACCTCTGTGCCACCACAGCTGTATATTGCATAGGTGTGCTATTTAGGATTCTGTATGTCTAAGGCTACTTCTGTGGGAACACACAAATCTTTCATGGAAATGTAAAAGATAAGAGAGGAAAAAGGATACTCTTTAATATTGAGTTTTACAGCTCTCAGTAAAAGATTCACCAGGATAGTTGCACGTGAGAATAGATTAGTGAGAATTCTGAAGCATAAAAATAAATATTTAATATGAAGATAATGTTATATGAGTTTGAGAAGGAATCCAGGCTTTTTTCAGTAGAGTAATTGTTTCATAATTTCAGTTTAATCTGAAAGATATACATTGTGTGACATTATGCACAAAATGCTATAAAGGTTTCTTGGCCTTATACGTGTTTATGGAAATGAATATTTTATACATATGGTCTTAAACTAAGTACTTAGCATTTAAAAACCATGCAGTTCATATCATCTCTGATTGAGGGGTCTACTTAGAAAATATTTTATTTAAATGGATGTAATTGACTTACTATGAGAAGTAATAGTCAGCAAACTGCAATATTAAAAAAAGATTATATGCCTCTTTCTCTCCTTCTCCTTCTCCCTCTCCTTTTCCCTCTCCCCCGTTCTCTTTCTCTCTCCCCTCATAGTAATTACAAGTCAAGAACAAAACATACATGTAAAACAGTTTAAAAACAGTTTAAAAAAGTAAAAAAAGTCAAAATCTTTATGTGCACTATTTTTACTTTACTTAAAAGGTGCCAGAATTTGAAAACTGATTAATGTTGTTGTAAGCTTAATGCCACTGCGCATTTGTTAGGTTTTACCAGATTTTTATCTTAAGACCTAAAATGCTAATAATGAAAACACCATTTTTTTTCTTGCATCAGCCAAACTGAAAATTGCTTTTGTTAGAATGGCAGAATTAAAATAACAAGTCTATATGACTGCATGTAAATAAGAGAAATAATAGGTCAAATATTATATTTGCTTTCAGAATAGGTATATGCTATTATATGTTATATGTAGTGTATTGCAAAGTTATGACCAAGGTGCTAAATATATCATTTGGTTTTTTACCTTGAAAAACACACACGATGATTTACAATCTCTGTTAATTAACATCACATTATGATACCATAATCAAAAGAGCTGAAAGATGTTATAATATTAATATTGTTTAATTTAACATTTAAAATTTAACATTTTCAGATCATACTTTATATATGAGTTTACTTTACACTTGTGTTAGCACCTTGATTGGATAGTTATGGAAGGCATTTATTACACATAGCAAAATCATTGAAGAAATTATACTTTTTGCACCTTATTGATTGATTCAGAGCCTTAATAAAAGCCCTCAAATGGTAAAGGCTGAGGCCTGAGAATGTGAGAGTAATAATTAATAAAATGAATTATTATTAATAATAATTATTACAACTTTAATTAATCATTTTTAAATGAAAATTTTCATTTCTGAGCAATGTATATCTTGTTCATTAATATTGAAACAGCGATATCAAGAAAAGATTGTTAATAAACATGATATTGGGTGAATTGCATAACATTTTATATAGTATATGTAGTATATTGCAAAGTTATGACCTATATGCTAAACATGTCATTTTTTTTTTTTTTGCCAACAGTTATCTCTGGAAGATGTAAGTGTCTATACTGTTTATTATTAGTGTTTATTACTAAACTTTTGCCCAAATATTTGACAATCTATATGGCTTCATGTAAAGAATCCAACACTTGAAGCAGAAAGTAGAATGTAAATATCTATTAAAAAATCAGGATGAATGTCATCAAAATATCACTATGAATAATGTCTGACTATATGTCCATAAGTTGAGAAGTGTTAAGCTATAAAGTAGTCCTCGACTTACAACAGTTCATTTAGTGACTGTTCGATGTTACATAACTGAAAAAAGTTACTTATGACGATTTTCACATGACCATTGTAGCATCCCCATGGTCATGTGATTTACATTTGGATGCTTGACAACTGAGTCACATTTGTGACTGTTGCAATGTCCCAGAGTCATGTGATCGCCTTTTGTGACCTTCTGACAAGCAAAGTCAATGTGGAAACCAGATTCAATCGTGTTACTAATTTAACAGCTGCAGTGATTCACTTAACAAATGTGGCAAGCAAAATCGTAAAATGGGGTAAAACTCACTTAACAAATTTCTCACTTAACAACATAAATTTTGGGTTCAATTGTGGTCGTAAGTTGAGAACTACCTGTATAATGTCTTTCCTACCTCCAATCAATGATGTAGGCTCTTGTATACATAGACCCTAGCGACTGCTTTTTCTTTGGGAGATTGATTTTAGACCTTTCTTTTCCCCTGCCATCCTCTGAAGAGATTCACATTGTAGCTGTAGACAATTAATCATAGCTAGAATTTCAGAGCTCCAGCATGCCAAGGATACATGCATATCACTCAAGGTGATATAAGGTAAAGGTAAAGGTTCCCCTCGCACATATATGCTAGTTGTTCCTGACTCTAGGGGGCAGTGCTTGTCTCCATTTCAAAGCCAAAGAACCAGCACTGTCTGAAGACATCTCTGTGGTCATGTGGCCAGCATGACTAAACGCCAAAGGCGCATGGAACGCTGTTCCCTGCCCACCAAAGGTGGTCCCTATTTTTCTACTTGCATTTTTTACATGCTTTCAAACTGCTAGATTGGCAGAAGATGGGAAAAGTAATGGGAGCTCACCCTGTTCCACGGCACTAGGATTTGAACCACTGAACTGCTGACCTTTCGATCGACAAACTCAGCATCTTAGACACTGTGCCACCGCGTCCCTTGTAGTGTATGCTATAGTGATATAGATCAGTGGTGGGTTGCTCCCTGTTCGGCCCGGTTCATGCGATCCGGTAGCGGTGATGTGACGTGACCGAACTGGTTCTCCGCGGCTGGGAGCCGGGTCCACCCGTGCACCTGTACTTACGGTTTTCTGGAAAAAACCTTGAAACAAGCGCTCTGCGCATGCACAGAGCGCTTGTTTCAAGGTTTTTTCCAGAAAAAAAGTTAGT
>JANHFM010004300.1:29299-41339 GCA_032468115.1 Grayia smithii
GGGATTTGCTAAGCACATTGGCTTGTGCTTAATTGTAAGCCGCCCTGAGTCTCCGGAGAAGGGCGGGATATAAATGGTAAAAAAATAAAAATAAAAAAAGTAAAAAATCATAAAGAGATATGCAATACTATATAGTAGTCAGAAACCTGGTTTTGGGACCATGTCCTTTCATGTCTGCTCCTTGGAAGGGACCTTGGAGGTATTTTAGTCCAAACCCCTGCTCAAGCAGGAGACCCTGTAAAAATGGCTGTCCAGTCTCTAAAAATCCTCCGGTGATGGAGCACCCACTACTTCTGAAGGCAAACTGTTCCACTTATTAATTGTTCTAATTGTCAGGAAATTTCTCCTTATTTCTAGGTTGGATCTCATCTTGATAAGTTTCCATCCATTGCTTCTTGTCCTACATTCAGAATAGGTTGGAGAATAGGTTGACTCCCTCTTCTTTGTGGCAGCCCTTTAGATATTGGAACATTCTATTATGTCACCCCTAATCAGTGGTGGGATTCAAATAATTTAACAACTGGTTCTCTGCCCTGATGATTTCTTCCAATAACCAGTTCACCAAACTGCTCAGAAAGTTAACAACCAGTTCTCCCGAAGTGGTGCAAACTGGTTGAATCCCACCACTGCCCCTAGTTCTTTTCATTAAACTAGACATACCCAATCCCAGCAACCGTTCTTCATATGTTTTAGCTTCCAGTCCCCTAATCATCTTTGTTGCACTTTTTCTAGAGTCTCTTTTTATATAGTGGCAACAAAAGCTGAATGAAATATTCCAAGTATGGTCTTACATCACACTACATGCTATATTTTGAATGAAATACTTGAATTATAAAACATGTTTTGGGTTTTAGCACATTTTAATGTATTTCATTTGTTATCTAAAGGTTGAATAGATGGAATGAGATATAGGCCAGTGCAATGCACTTTGCAAATCAGCATAACTTTGCAAATCTCAAATGCCTCAGTCATACCATATACTCCCATAGGATTGCCTTATTTTAGAACTTGTTTTCTAGAAAGGCCAAGGCAGTCTGAGGTACTAATGATTTATTATTAGAGACTTGTCTAAAAACAGGTTTCTGCAATATTTATCCTTGGGATACAGAATTTTCCAGAAGTATATAATGATACTACACCATTAATAATAAGTTCAGATCATTTATTTCCAATGAAGAGCAAGAGTGTTAAAACTTTTTATTTTATGGACTATACTTGGAACTTGACTAACAAGCCAGGGATGCTCACACACTTTTGAGTCAATGTTGGCTGGACAAATTTCTGCGGTTTCCTTCGCTAGGTTTTGGAAGTGCTTTGTCATTATCTCCTTCTTTCTAGGGCTGAGGGAAAGTGACTAGATCAGGAACAAAAATGTTGGACAGGACAAAGGCTAAGCATGGTTTTATTCCAATTAATTTAAAAATGATTTACCTTAATTAAATTCAGTTAATATGAGTATAGTATTTCTTGTATATTTATTCTATTATCATAAGTTTATTCTGTTATATTAAAATAATAAACTGAGAGCAATTTTTGAAAGAACTCTAGGGAGAATTTCACATTCAAGGCTCTTGTGGGTACTGTTTATGTATGTGTAGCTTAGACAACTGTCTTCTATAATATGTTGACTTGTTGAGAGATTTTGTTAGGTTTCATCAGCATGCAGAAAATATAATTGCACACTCCTGGGAATATTTTGAGTGGCTTGTTATAGTATAGCTGTTCAATATATAGAAGACGTTTTAAAGAGTCATAAAAATGCAAAGTATATAGAAAAGTGTGATGGAATCTCCAGCTAGATTGAAGGGGGGGGGGTGTTAAGGGGGGGGCGAGCTTAGAGTCCTTGCATTGCAGGAAGCAGCCCAGGCCTGACCTTCCCCAGAATCCCTGAAGCCTTATCTGACCATTCCCAAGGGAATGCAGTCGGTCCAATGAGATTCTTGTAACATAGGTGACTAACAATAAAGCTGCTGCTTGAGAATACTCATGACAGGTTCTAGTTGCTTTCGCCTGACAAAAAGTGCAATTTTAAACTGTTGGTACTTCCCAACCTTGTTAACTAAGTTTTAAAATGTTTTTTAAAATAAGTGGGCAGTTTGATTATAATTGTAATATTGGGTTTTGAATGTCTCCGAAAGACCTCTGAGCATAGGATTTTTGAAAGGATTGAGATTGGAAGCCTGTTTAATGAAAAACCTGTTTTTAGAATATATATGTAAAAGTGCTCCTGTATGGGTATTACCTTTTGTTTCTAGTAATTAGTACCAAAAAAGATTTTAGCTGGTTATTAACATGTATGCACTAAAACATTTTCCTAATTCCACAGAATAAAAAATGTTTTATTATCTGATGACTGAAACAACCAGTCATTCCACAGATAATGCTTCCTATCATACATTACACATAATATTTTTCACTGGGATTGTGTACATATTCATTCGAGAGACTCCAGATTATTAGGGAAGTTCCATTGATTAAAGGAGTGATTCATCTATATAAATAACATATTTGAATGCTTTTCTTGAATATTTAAAAATGTTGCTTTTCAGAATGTTTGGAGACAATGAGTTGTATTGTGGATAGCTATCAAATGGGAAAATATCTTCAAAGAAAGAAAACATGTTATATAATTTCCTATATATTCCCAAATGCTTATTATATTCATTCACGTATGTGTTTAAAGAACATAATTTTATAAATTAATAAGTAATTAAGAAAAGGATGAAAACAATTCATCTTTATATAGACATTTAAATATATAATCCTGAATAATATAGAATCATTTGTATGATTTTCAGGTTTATGTTCTGCACAAAACCTTGGTTCCAGATAAGGGACCTATATCAAAAACAAATCAATTTCAACCAGTTAACTTCAGCTACAAATTGGAATTACTATGCTTAAAAGCAGAAGCAGCATGGAAGAAAAATCTGATTTATTTCAACAATAACAAAGATAAAAAACTATTAAGTCAATATAAGATCATCAGAGAAAAATTTCAAAATCCATTGGATTTCAGAATTCTGGAGAACTTAAGCACTATTTTGTGGCAGTTTGCTCCTAATTATTACTGTACAATAGAGGAAGAGAAGCATACACAGGTAGTTCTTGGTTAATGATAGAAATTGGGACAAATTTCTACCACTATGTGACGTGGTCATAAAGTGTGATGTCACCTGAATATATCACTTAGTGATGACAATCATATGATGCGAGATGCAAATCCTTGTTGCTGTTGTGAACTGTATCCCATTGGTTGTTAGGTAGGACCAATCTTTAGCCAAGCCATTGCTGGCTTGGTATCTCCCAGCCTGTTCTTGAAGTCCCCTCGCCTGCCTATCTTCCCCACCATCTGTCCGTTTGGCCCTCCATCTACCTGCTCTCTTCAACTGTCCCCAACACCCAGCTCTGCCCACCACACTTTGTGCCACTACAGTGAACCAGCCAGGGGTCCTGTTTACACATCATTCATGCCCTCTGTTTGTGTCCCACCCAGGGTCTTCTTTCATTAAAAAAAACAACCCAAAACCTTAGTGTGTAAAAAAAGGATTTAGGGGTGCTGGCACAAAAAAAGGAGCTGGTGAGAACAGAGGTAGTGAATACTGGAATACCAAAAAACATCCTGGGCACCGAAGATGCCCTGGCTGCGCCATCATGAAATAAGTCTCTGGCTAGTACAGCAATTGTGTATTACGTGGTGGGCATAAGTGGAGATGGGCAAGGTGGTAAGGGAAGATGGCCACAGTGGGAGGCAGGCAGTCAAAGGGTGATAAAAAATGGCAGGTGGGCCTACGAGTGGGTTTGAATTTTGTTCAGGTGACCATAGACATACTGCATCAGGCAGAACTTTAAATGGTTGAAGAACAAATGGATGTTCAGGTGGACTACCTGTATTCTGCTTTTTGTCAATTTGAATGCAATGTGAAAAGTCTGAGATTGCTACTTTCCCTGTATAAGTTTAACATTATATTTAATTATACTATATAAATATAACATATTTAAAATGGGCCTGTGTGTGCATAATATATATAAAGTACACATGCACACACATACAAACACAAATGTTCTTTTCCCTTCTGGTTCTGTGTTTTGATTAAGTTCTAAAATAACATTGCCGTGCAGTATCTTTTCCATTTCCTTATATTTTTGTCTGCTTGTCATAATTACAGTTTAAGAATGTTAGTTAAGCATATTGACTAAAATGTAGTTTTAAAATGTAAAACTGGTTCTTGCTTTCAGAATAAAACACAGTCTGAAAGCACAAATGGAAGGGTCTCTTCCCCTCCACCCCAGCACCCCAATTCTGATGTGTTCCATATCTGGTAACTCCAATTTCCTGTTTTGGGCATAAAGAAAACTGTTATGAATTAATCTCAGGAATCATGGTGTGTTGAAAGAGCACATTAGTAATTTAATACATATTACATCCAAACCAAGCTTATGCAGCACTTACAACATATACCCTATTTCAACATTTTTGAATGTAAGAAACTTTAAAGATAAACATAACCTTTTCCAGCTAGTGGCACTAGGTCATAGTGACAAATGAGAGAGATGTCTTTCCAAGCCACTAGGCATGAACTATGAAAAACAGCTAAGAAATAAGCAGAACTGACAACAGTGGGAGAGCAACATTTCTGTGATTGCTAATTCCACAACATCCCCTGGCATATTAATAATGGCACTAATTCCCTTCTGAAGTGCAAGTCATTTACATAGCAACAAGCAAAACCAAAGGCTGGATGAGAAAAGCAAAAGAGAAATCCTGCAAATGTATGTATAACTAAAAGGCAACTATAATTACCCAGTGCATGCAGTGGTATCATTGATTGATAATGTACAAAATCTTTTAAAATACTGATGGAAAATATTTTTTAAAATAGTTTTAAAACAAATTAACGCAAAATTAATTTTGGGGTGGGATGTCTTTCAGGTGAAGCCAGTTACCCACAGTAGAATTAATGTGTCTGCACGCTTTCGAAAACCACTTCAGGAGCCATGCACTATATTGTAAGTATGTATTTAAATCATTTATACTCTTACTTCAGTCAGAGAGTCTCTTAGCGTAATGTACAGATTAATGAAAAGAGTACCTGCCCTGCAAGTTTAAAAGCCTAAAAAGACATAATAAAAAAGGAAAAGGTAGTAGAGTATAAAAAGGAAATAAAGATTATTCACATGACCATTCTTAACATGTAAGTAAAATGCTTTTTTCTTTCCTTCACCTGGTGAAATGACCATTAGATGACCACTGGGGGTGTGACCAAGTCTGAAAATATTGATGTATGTCAGCTTTGCTTGTTTTCTAAATAAGCATACTTACTGCTGAATACCCAACTAATCGTTAATTCTCTATAATATTTTTTAGCCTGGTTGCTAATGGTGATCTTATAAGCCCAGCAGTGCGTCTTTTCATCCCAAGGAAAGCATTAAATCAGTGGGATCGGGTTCTTGAAATGGTTACTGAGAAAGTTACGCTCAGAAGTGGAGCTGTACACAGGTAAGATAAAATTGCCTATCACAGATACTTTTGTTGTTTTTTGTATATGTTTTATTTGCAGTTTTTCTTTAACAAGCAACATATTTTGTGGACAGTGTAATGACTGGGTCAATACATTTTTTACACAGTGCTAACAATAATAATACAATTACATATACATAGTTTTTATCTTCCAACTTCTAACCTTAACGTGCTCATTATAATTATAATATATTCTTTTATCTGTCAATACTTTTTCCCCAATTTGTACTTATTTGCCCCCCCCCCATTTGTTGGGATTCTTCCATATTTACCTCTTTATCTTTAAAAGTACTATTCTCTATTTATAATTCTTTATCGCTTTCTCCAAAAATATATTTCCAACATCTATTACATTTCTTCATACAATGTGTTTGTTGATCCCTGTTAAGTCACCAATATTTTAATTACTCAAATTCCACCATATTTCCAAAGCTCAGTTTTCTATAAACACCAATAAAACCATATATTAATAAAATTTAATCAGCCTTGGGATTATATCTTTGAGTCCCCTGAATTTGCAGTCTTTAAAAGCTATAAATTCCATTATATTTGTTTTACATTGTTAATCATAATAATACATTTAAATATGCCTAATCACAATGTTCCAGCTTTTGACCTTAGTGTATTTATGGTTATAATGAATTCTATTATATATCTCTATATATGTTACTATTTCCCCAGTATGGCCTTTCTATTTGATTCTATTAGTTTTTAATACAATCATAGTATTACAGGATATTATGTCTCTATCCATCATCTCTCAGCCTTTTTAGAATTTCATCACTTATTGACTTTTTGGTGATTCTTTTTTACTTCTCTCTTGGGCTCCTATATTTCTTTCTAATATTTTTACATAGATTGAATGTTCCCTTTGCCTTACCCCTTTATCTCCTTCTGCTGCATCATTTGGATGCCCATCCATAACTCTTTTATTATTTTTCGGAAGTCTTCATTTTTTTCTCTGTGCTATTATAAGATCTTAAGGAATTATCTATTCGATTCTTAGGTTTTATTGTTATTGATTTTTCATTGTTTTTGTCTCCTCCACCATTGTTTGGATTTGTCTCCTCCACCACTCCTGATTTCTCAACTATCTTCTGTATATTTTGTTCATCTTTTCCCACCATTTGTTGAGGATCTTCTACACTCACTTCTTTATCTTTGGACAATCCCATCATTTCCTTATGATTCTTTGTCACACTTTCATAAAAACTTTTAGCTATCATTAACATTTCTTCATAGACCTTAATTGTTTCCTGCAGAGTCATTTTGTACCAAATTAATATATTAAAAATTACTCAATATCTCTCTAATATTTCAGTGTCCCATTATCTAATAAACTCCCAAAAAGTGAATTATTAATAACATTTATCAATCCCAGAATTATTTCCCCAAATCCCCTAGCTTCCTAGTCCTTAAAAGCTATAAATATATACTTTACAGTCTTTATAGTTTCCAAATGACACCTTTCCAATTGTCCAAATTTTAGAGTCTTGTTTGTCTTTTCTTCTTTTTTACCCCGCCCCTTTTCTTCTTTTGCCTTGTAGGATAATATTTCAAATGATGTTAGTGAATCAAAACCAGCTTAGCCCACCAGGTTTCCTCAAAACTTTCAAATCTACCTTTCAATAAACAGTTCAATAAAGTTTTGGTATTTATAGTTCAGTTGCTTTAAAAATCTTCAAACAGCTCAATAGATATTTCCAAGCCTCCAGATTGCCTACTAAGATAAAGTCAAAGTCACAGATAGCCTTCCAGGTGTTGTTTGCTTTCTCTCTCTTCACCACTTTCAGTCAAATTTCCAATGTTGCAGTAATCTTCCTCCTCCAGTAGATGGCTCCCTTACTCTCAATTCCAGCATTCAAAAGACTGTAAAAGTAAAAACAGCTGACTGTCAGCCATTCAGGGGGGTTGAAAATAAAATTTAGAAAAGCAATTTCTCCCAATAATCACTTTTCACAATGTTGTTCGACTTTTTCCAGGCTTTCCCTTATTTTAAAACATCCTTTAAATATTTATTTTGCATCTGAGTCTTTAATCTTTAGTCTTTCTCTTTAATTTTTAGACTTTAATTCTATTTCATAAATCCAATCGCTGCTTTCTTACAATTTGGAGATTGTTTTTTAAATTTTTAACTTGGGTTAAATCTTTGGGGTAAAAGTTGGAAGTTATCTCACCCAGTTTCACTGCTGTGTCCATGCACCGCTCCAGCACAAGATCTTAGTGTCCTGGTTGTCCCAGCTTATGACAGACCAAGATGGCTGTCATTCCTGCTGCCGTTTGGGAGAGCTTTCTTCGGATCAACAAGGAAATTGTGGTTTCCTCGTGATTGACAAAATGCTTCTCCTTTCTTCACCACCCCTCCAGTGTGGCTTGACTCTGTAGTGTCTCCTGGCAAACAGTTGCCGGCTGTATTTCATGGAGCCTGGCGAAGCTTCTCTATTTTCCAGCCGTTCCCACCGTGATGTCAACCAGAAGTCTCCTATCACAGATACTGTTGTGCTTTCAGATTTTTTGAACTCTAACTCAGCAGGAACATCTTCTAATGTGAACATGCTGTAGAATTTTATTTTTCAAACTGATTCTTTGTCACCTTTGTTACTTGATAGTAATAAGTTCATGAAGCTTCTGTATGTGCATTGTCAGTATTCAGTATTTGTTTGACAGTTGTTGCCTGGATTTCTACTGGCAAGAAGAGTGATTTTCTGTCTAGAGAATATCCATAGGCTTTGGGGACATAAAGTATTTTCTGATTACAAAGGAGTGGTTGATGCTAAACATATAGCAGAAGTAAGTTTTGGTAGAGCTAATATTATGAAGGCAAGTGTTTGCATTGGAATGGGACAACTCACTGCAGCCGACTCGCCGCAGCCTACTTGCCATGGGACAATTCAACACAGGATAATTCAAGTAGAATTTCAGCTCACCCCAGCCTTGAGGGCTTCTAACTTGAGAAGGTTTAAATCTCAAGCAAGACAAGGCTTGCTGCAATTTACTTATCTCTCTCTTGAGTTATCCCCCATTGAGTTGTTCTGTGGCGGGTTGGCTGCGGTGTATTGTCCCATAGTGAATTGGCTGCGGCAAATTGGCCATGGTTAGATGGCTGCAGCAAGTTGTCCTATACCCTTCTTGCATTACCAACATTTATGGTGTTAGGCAGAAATCCAGATAGCATGTGTTTCATTGTGATCTATATAAGAAAGAAAGATCCAGAAAGTGAAAGGAAATGTATTTAGACATACCGGTATATCAATAGTTTCTTTGCTTTAATTGTTTATTTGTCATTTTCAGAAATGACAATGTGTTGATTCAGTAAAGGTATTATCTAAATTAAGCAATAACTGATTTTGACCATAATTTGACATGGCCTGAAAGGAGCAGGGGTCAAAATCTTAGTTACAATCAAAAGATATTTTCCTTATTCTCTGACCATCTACTGAGCAAAACTCAATTCTTTTTAAAGCCAAGTAAAAATTCATTGTTTTCATGGATATTATGATCAGGTGTAGAATCAACTGATGCTGATCAGAATGCTGTTTCATTGGTGCTGGAGATAATATACAAGAACCTAACTTTTAGATTTTTAGTGCAAAATGTCCATTGCCTTGTATTTAAAACTCAATACTTTAGCAACAATAATCTTGCTAAACTCTTAAGACATCAGGGATTTCAAACTAGGACGACTCTCCATTCTACAGTATACTCTTTATATCTCTCCCCTTAGATTTGTGATGCTACTTTTGTAGTTTCTGCTATTGCCTTAGACTTTCCCTGCTCATATTTATAGGCTATTGCTTATCTGAGTGGCCAGAAAAATCTGTCCAATATGAGTAATGTTATTTCACTATGAAAGGATTTAGCATGAAAGTGCTTAAAAAATAGATTAAAATATGATTTCTATTAGCCTATGAACTGCATCTCCACATTAGATACAATGTGATAGCTTTTTCTTGTCTCATTCACTGCACAACACATTCCATTTCAAATACTAAAAATGTAGGAACATGAATGTATTAGCTACCCTTTCATATGGAGCTGGTTTTCTCATAGGTAGTGGGAAAACCCATGAAACTGACATTTCACAATCATATTTGGCATGAAAAGATGATTAGGACTGATCAAAGAGTGCGCGGTATACAAATGTGCAGTTGTTTGGGGTATAAAAGTAGTATATTACCGTAATTGGTTTTTTTATACTCAGCATTATATGATGCTTTCATTCAAAGGAAAAAAAAAACCCTTTATGAGCAATTTGCAGGAATTGGACTAAATCAGATAGACAAGTGATGGTGAACCTATGGCATGTGTGACTGAAGTGGCATGCAGAGCCATCTCTCTGGGCACACCAGCTGTCGCCCGTTGCTTTTCTGGGTTCTGTTGCACACGTGCTTGCTGGCCAGCTGGTCTTTGCATGCGCAGGAGTGCCAGAAACTAAAAGAGCAACTGCTAGGCACGTGCATGCGTGCTGGCCAGCTAGTCTTCATGTGCACATGTGCGCTAGAAACCAGAAGACCAGGTGAACGGCGTGGATGCACTTGCTGAAAACTGGAAGCTCAGCATGTGCGTGCCGGGGAACTGCTCTTCCGGTTTCCTGCGCTCCCCCATGTGCGCACGCTCCCTTTTCGGCACTCGGTGCTGAAAGGGTTCGGCAATACTGAGGTAGATTATACCTCTGGATTTAGCATAGCCTTTAGTTTGAGAAAATGTTTATGAAATGGACACAAATTTTCCAAATTTATAGCAGTATAGTACCTCAAACAGAGTACCACATTTCTTTAGTACCACATAGAATAGGATTCTTTAACATCCTGTTTATCTCATCGTCTTTTCATATCACATTTGGGATGGAAATTATTAACAAAATTATTTATTTGGGCTTATTTTACTATATTTCTGCTTTTCTGTTTGAAGTAGCTGAAATATTATAAAAAATATGTCCTTTGGGAGTTTGAGCTGGCATTTTCCTGATGAATAGAATAAACTGAGGGAACACATTTATCCAAACATTTGTTAAGAACAGTGCAGTCCTCTGTTATTATTCTCTTCTTCATTGTAGCCAAAAGAGTTACATTTGACAAAGCTGAAAGTGATGTCATTTAATTAATAATTGACAATACTGATGACTGTTTTTCCTTGTGAATGCTTTCCATTATAGTACAGTCTTTCTGCCTTTTCCTTTATATTTTATAATTTTGAGAACTAAATTACCTTATTTCTGCAAGATTTATGATCTGATTCTCAGTTACTTATCTTTAACCTTAGAAACTGCTTTGGAGGGAATATTAGTTTTGGAAGTTCAGGATTATTGCTTTTTAAGCAATTCTTAGGTAAGCTACTCTTAAGTACATATTCAACACAAAGAATGAAAAACAAGTTTCAAATTGATAGCGTCTTCTATTGCTATTACAGTATTCTCTTTTAGTGATACTAACTCTGAAGTACATTAATTTCCATATTACAACTGATTTTTTTTATTTTTTTAAAAAAAGTGCTAACTGAATCCAAATCACTCCCTTTGTTTGTGGGAAAATTGTCACAAATGGCAATCCCATGACTCTGGGATGCTGTGATGTTCTAACTGAAAGCCGGTCACCAAGCGCTTGAATTCCAATCGCATGAGCACAGAGATGCTGCAATGGCCACAGCTATGAGGATCTGTCATTAGTAGCCCTCATTCAGTGCCACTGCCTTGTGAGAAGGTGTCAGGTAACATTGTAAATGAGGGTCACTATGGCAGTGGTGCTGAACGCAGTATGAAATGGCAAGAACTTTTCAAAATTTCATTCCCATGGGAGTAATGGGTCCCAGCATTCCGCAGATTAGCCCATTTGAGGTATCTTGGTTGATAAAATTTTGCCTTTTGCTGCACTGTTTTGCCCAGTTAAAGGTTTCAGACGTAAGAGTTTTATTAGTGTGTAGGTATTTCAACAGTGCATTATGCTTATTTATTTGGCTTTCCTAGTTTTCTGTAAATCAAGTTTTTGTATTTGATATCTTAAGAGAGAGCACACTAAAGCTACTAAAATGTATTACTGTTTAATAATTAACAGGTTAGTTACTGTGATTTATGGTAACAAGACTCCATTAGTCAAAATTCCAGTAAAGACTGTTAATTCTGATAAAGACAAAACTCTGTGTTAAATGAATGGGCAATTAATTTTTCAGTACAGCACAGCAGCAATACTGGCTCTTTCTCCCCTCTCAGTTACACCCATCATTTATAGGATTAGTGATATTATTCCTTGTATATGAAAATAAATCACCAATTCACCTCATTTTTAACCTCCTCCAATTCACCTCCTTAAGCTAAAGATAGGAACAGAAAATTAATTGCTGTTAATCCCCATTTCCAATAGCACAAATAATTGAGCCTGCCTAATTGAAATATATTAGATTTGGAAATGAAGACGGAAATCCACTTATTTTATTGGCAAATAAAAACTACATGAGCTCGGGCAGAGGTCTTCAAACTTGGCAGCTTTAAAAGTTGTGGACTTCAACTCCCAGAATTCTCCAGCC
>JANHFM010004300.1:47019-79828 GCA_032468115.1 Grayia smithii
TGTCATGTGACTGGGTGGGAGTGAGTGATGTTGAGTTGGCCACACCCACCCAGGTTTTGTGGCTCCCGGTGTTTTCTGTGGGAGATGGGTCCAAATGGCTCTTTGAGTATTTAAGGTTGCACCCCTGGCATAGGGCATCCAATTCTTCCTGGATATATCACAACATTTGCTAGTTCATCTTTTTTTTAATCTAGAATGAAGCATACATTTGGGACTAACATTCTGTTTTTATCTATTTGTATTCTTTCTTCATTTCTCATTGTTTCTAATACTAATTTCATTTCCTGTTGTGGATATTCGATTGGCTGAGACTTGTTTTTAATCATATTTTTTTCCAAGGGGAAAAATTGTACTTCTTTAGGACTAATGCTTCAGTTTTCATAGAGCCTTATAACCAAATGAGGCTGAGTGCAGTATTAGCATCTAAAAGCAAGCTAATGAGCATATGAGGGTTTGAAATTAGTTTTCTCACATTTCAAGCCATGACTTCACACTGGTTCTCACCAGCCCTTGGGAAAGGATGGGAGAGAATTTGAAATGAATTAATTAGGTGCCAGAATAATACATGGTAAATTAATGTTGATAAAAATAGCAGCTATTGACACGCTTGCAAATTAGCTTATGACATTAAATGGCTTTTCATTTTAGAAATTCATACTTCCCTTCTCTCCAGGGCAATATTGTTTTTATGTTACACAAGAGATGCAGTATAATGTGGACTCACTTTAGCTAATGAAAAAAAAAGTATGACAAATATGCAAAAGGATGTGGCATGAACTGGAGTTTAAAAAAATAAGGCAAGGAGTAAATTGGATAGTAATATTCTGTATTTGCTTGAATGACCAACGGAACAGACCAAAAGTACCAGTACATGCTTTCTTACCTATTTTGCCCTGAGACAGTTCCATGAAATACTTCTTCTACTATCTTTTAGACTGGTGCAGGCAAGACTTATACCATGGGTACTGGTTTTGACATGAACACTTCTGAAGAGGAGCAGGGCATAATTCCACGGGCCATTGCCCATCTCTTCAATGGCATACAAGCACATAAGCAGGCTGCACAAGACCAGGGGGTCCCCATCCCAGAATTCAAAGTCAGTGCACAGTTTTTGGAGGTAAGTATATTAGTGTTGAAGAGACTGAGATAAGAGTGTTTATAAACTCACGGATAAGGCAACTGGGACTGGTTGGTGGGATGGAATTTCTCTATTTCAGTGTTTGAAGATAAATAGTGAACAGTGATATTATTTCAGTTCAGATACAAGTTAAAGTATTGGGTATTTCTGTATAATCTCAACAGGTGGCAGCTTTTAACTAATTGGCCTAGTCAAATATTAACATGGTTGATATTTTGTAGGAGACTTCCAGGGGATATGTTGTCTGCATGCAAGATTGAGACGTTACAAAGAAATCCCACAGTAAACTATTTCTGTATTGTTGTCAACAAAACTATATGGTGTTCAAGAAGCCACCAGAACTCAATCTTGACTTGAAGGAGGACTTATAGTTATCATTCTTATATATAGAGAGTATACAGTAAATAACCTGTGAACAGAAGAGAAATTCTGAACAATAATTATAAGATAATACAAAATACAAGCAACTCTCTCCAAACTCATTACTGTTGGAACACTGTTGAGATCTGAAGATTGCCACATGAATAAATTGTATTATTTACTTACCTGCTTCTGGCTGCTGCAAAGATTATAGACAGAACATTTGTCTCAGTGTTCAGATTTTGGTTAGGCTTTTAGGGGAAGGATATATTTCATTTAGTGCTGTACCTCTCCATATTTTTACTTTATAACTTCTCCCTTAGGTTTACCCCCAATAATGAAATTATCTTCTTATAAAGAGCACCAAATCTTAAAACCAAAGGTGATAAATAATTTCACACTATCTGTAATAATTACAGAATTTTAAACTTTTATAGGCTTTTTGACACTGTAGTCAGCATCACTTTGTACCAAAATAAAACACTAAGCTTTGATCTTCAAACATTTGTATATTGAAAAGTTTACCCGTTTTTGTTTGTTGTGGAGCAATTTAAAAAGCAAAACAGAAGTTCACTAGTAATTTGTTTTTCTGTTTCATTGTTCAGCTATATAATGAGGAGATCCTGGATCTTTTTGATAGCACAAGAGACCCTGAGAGTCGCCACCGAAAATCAAACATCAAAATCCATGAAGATGCCAGTGGTGGTATCTATACCACAGGTGTTACATCACGTCTCATTAGCTCTCAGGATGAGGTAAGTGATTTAATTTTTTTACACGTAAACTCTTTCTCCTATGTTTCATCTTACTGAACCTGGAGCAGTTATCAGTTTCTGATTCCATGTTCAAAGACACTAAAAGAGTTTATATTGAATATATTCTCTTCACTTTACCTAGCAGATAAAAGTGAATTTGAGTAAAGTTGGACAGATGGATAGTTTTCTGAACAACAGTACTATATGGAAATGATTTGCCATCATCTTTCTTCCCATATGTTTTTCAGCTTCCCCATCTAGCCTACAATCCTGGTATTGTCTAATAGTTTCTCATCCATCCAATCAAGCTTATCTTCTAAGTCAGAGAAGGTGTTATTATTTGCTCAGTTTCACCTATAAAATATACCTAGAGACTGAAATAGCAAATTCCACTTTCCTGCCTTCGCAACAAAATGGTTAGATGATGAAAACTAAGCTTTAATTGAAGTGCAGTAACTGATTTTGTGTATGTGTGGGATTTTGAAATTAGAATTCTTCAACTGTGTTTCAAACTTTAGCTTGGTTGCATTCTAAGTTCACTAGAGGAGTTAACATTCCAAAGTTCTATCCAGATTCTAATTACGATTCATTATTTGGATGGTGTCCATATAACTGAACCCATTTTTTGCAGCTATGAAAAATTTCTCTTGATTTTGTTTTTCATAATGTGAAACATCAGCACATTTCTATTTTTTCTTTTTGCAGCTGAAATTGTTACTCTTATTATATTCTAACAACTAGAATCTAGCTGATACTGTGTATGTTTTGATTGGTTGGAATATTTCTTAGTTTTAACAGATAACAAGCCTTGGAAGCTACAGTAGAGACTGAAGAGGGTGGGTTTGGAAAGGGTCTGTTTACACTTTGTCCTTCTGATTATTCCCCATATGTAGTTAAATGATAGAGGCCCCATAAATCTTTCCTTACAGACAGAGCAGCAGCTGGGAAATTGTTTTATTTTTATTTCATTACTTTAACATACATTCCTACCCTGGGAATTTATGTGAAGAATCATCTATATATTTTTGTGATACATATAAAACAAACAAAGAATTGGCTTCTCAATATTAAGACAAAAATCCACACCATTATTCAAAGCCTCTTAAGAACTCACAAAATGCTTATTAAACATAAAATGAATCAAATCACGCCAAATATTCTTTCCAAAGCCAAAATCATATTAACAAAGCCAAATTCCTGTTCTTGAGTGTTGTTCTTCTAAAAAAACACTGAACAACTGCCATGCTCAACTGTACCTTTGCCAACCTGATGCACTATTGCTCTATTGGATTTCCGTTCCCTCATTGTCTGGAGAAATTCAACATACCTGCAAAGCATCAGGATGAAAAAAACTGGCACTGAATTTATACATACAGATCCTTCCTTTCATTCAAATAATGATCGTTCTCCCAGTGTAGGATCTTTTTCAGCATACTGAATTGCAAGGAGTGTTGGATTTGTTTTAGATCCTTGCAAGGCATTTCCTAATATTTCCAATCAAAGGAATATCATTATTTAATAATTGGAAATAATAAATAATTATTTAATATTGTATAATAGAAAACAGCAATTTTAAAGCGGCTCAATTATATACATAAATATATATGCTTTGAACCTCAATTTTTCAACACTTTTCTCTGTTGTCAAGGGATTAGCAATTTAAAATGTGCTTTTACCAAGGAGATATAAGTGTCTTCTGCTCTGTACATTTTTAAATTTAGCCATTACCACTCAATTTAACATTTAATAATTTCACACAATGAGAAATTTTTTTATTCTGCTATAATCCTAAAATTTTAAATTTCTAGGTACAATTTTCTCAAATTAATCAAAAAATTCAGTGTATATTGTCAGAATATTTGGATCTTTGTTTCATTAGAAATAGAATGAAATTGAATGGCTGCTTACCATCTTCATTTGGCTGTGAATTATTTCAGAAGTGTAATACAATTAGTCTTCCGCAGAAAGTTATTTTAAGTGGGGAAATACAGAAAGAATCTGAAAATCTCTATCTTTATTCCAGGCCCTTCAACATTGTACAATAGTTACCTTTTTTTCATTTGCTGAGTCCTTAATCTTAGGGCTTCTAAGTACCAAGAAAGATACCTCCCATTGAGAGAAATTCTCTTTCTTTTTTCTTCATCCTTGTCCCACATCTGAAAACCCATCCTCCGAATAAATCAGGCTTCATTGTATAGTTTATTATTATTTACAATTCAGATATCTGTCTTAAGAATGATTATTAAATAAGACTAATTTTATATAATAATATTTGCAATTAACACATTTGTTTACTATATATTTATTAACAATAATTTCTCCTAATTTTAAATTGTATCACACCATTCCACTCATTTGTTTTAATTATTAATTTAAATTTAAATTTTACCTATGTATTTTTAACTGTTTGTGAGCCGCCCCGAGTCCCTCGGGAGAAGGGCAGCATATAAAACCAAATAAATAAATAAATAAATAAATAAATAAATAAATAAATAAATAAATAAATAAATAAATGTTATACCTTCATTTTCATCTCAAATACGTTTTGTTGAATAAATGTCATCTTCTTTTGCAAGATGTTTGTCCAGATAACTTGGCCAGGGCTGCTTTTCGTTTAGAAAACTCTCCCATTTTGGGATAGGATACTTTTAAAAAAATATTTAGAGCAATGGCAATTTCTCTACTCTCTTTGTGTCTTTGTGTGCTATCCTAGAGAATAGGATAGAACTCTTCTCTATTCTTTTTACATATCTGTTACATCTAATGAAAAATATTTTCTGTATTTTTTAAAAAAATAAGATAGCATGTGGTAAATTACACTGGTTTTTTTTTCTTTTGAAGTTACATTAATTCTCCTGCTTATTTGCTGAACTTAAAGCTTCGTAAATATACCTGATTTACATAAAATATTCAGGGGAAACAAACTATTATTACCATGATTATTTTCTCCCTAACGCTGAACTTCAAATTTGAAATTCATTAAATAGTTGTACGTACTGATCATTTGTGTGCAATGCATTTTTTATTGTTAGTCCTGCTTAAGAAATAAGCTTATGCAAGGAACATTAATTTTCTGGATATAATTAAAGTATATTGACTACTTATTAACTATTTGAAACTCTAATTAATGTGTTATTTGATGTTCCTTTTTATCACAATAAATCAGTTTCTTCCAAACTGAATGTAGGAACTGAGTGTCGTAAAAGAAGAAATATTTTTCAGTAGATAGAAGAATTCAGTGTTTTCAGAAATTAACAGACTTCTGTGGGAAAAATGGTAGCCTGATTATTGTGGTGGAATGAAGTACCTGGCTGTTCAATAATTCCTCTCCAGACAAGGAGAAAGCTTGAGATTACCTATAAGTGCTCCAAACAGTTACTCTTGGGGGGCTGAAAACTGTGAGAGATGAGAGAATAACCATCATGCTCAAACTGCAGTTGGCTGCTCTGAAAGGACACTATGTTTGCATATTTTCTTTTCTAAACATTTTTCATAAATTGCTTGTTGACTTCTTTTCAACTGTTAGGAACTTTCATGGGTTTGCCATCCATGTAGAACTATTTTGGCTCTGCAAGCAGAAACAGTGACCTCTAAAACACTGAAATTATTGGGAATGGTCAATTGCAGGACCACCTTCTGCCACAATCGTCCTCCTAGCGCCCGGTGCGCTCTCATAGAGTTGGCCTTCTCAGGGTGCCTTCAGCCAGACAATGTTGGCTGGCGGCCCCCAGGGGGAGAGCTTTTTCTGTGGGAGCGCCAACCCTGTGGAATGAGTTACCCATGGAACTTCGGACTGCCCCTGACCTCCGCTCCTTCCGCCGCGACTTGAAGATGTGGTTTTTTCACCAAGCGGACTATGGCTGACCGTTTTTTAAATTGTTTTTAGATTACTACATTTTTTAATGTTTCTACTGTTCGCCCCCTCTTTTAATTGTTGCTGTCTATGTTGTCTATATTTTTGTATGTTTTGTATACCTTTTATGATTAACACGATTGTAAGCCGCCCTGAGTTCTTCGGGAGAAGGGCGGCATAGAAATTTAATAAATAAATAAATAAATTAGTGTAGACCAGTATTTCTCAACCTTGGCAACTTGAAAACATGTGGACTGTATGGCTAGTTGGGGAATTCTGGGAGCTGAAGTCCACACATCAAGTTGCCATGGTTGAGAAACATTGTTGTAGACAGATATTTCATTTTCAAATGTCTTTCTCAGCAAACTCAATGGCTATTAACACCTCAGATTTATTAATTAATATTATAAAAAATGGTGGTAATTATAACTTTGTGTGTGGGATGTGTAATAATTTGGTTCATTGGCCTTCATACTTAAAATTTAATATCCATCAATGTCATTCATAAGATAAATGAACATAGCATACAGATTTAAAACTTTCAATCTTCCATAGCCAGGTTGGGAATTTTGGGAATGATAGTATCCATTAAGGCGGACCTTGCATTGGAAGCATCTTATATGAACTGTATAAATTGATAGCATGTATTGCTTAATTGATTTACATTTAGTTTATGTTTAGCTATACTTATTTTCATCGAAGTTTTTTAACCTTGCAATACTGTGACCCCACTAAAATGACAAAATGAATTTGTGCAACACCACCCTATAATTAAAAGTAATGATTTAATTGGGGCAAGAATTGATCATGAAATATACTTTTAATACCAGTAATTGCATTTTAATCTATGCATAAAACTAAACAGTGATTGGTCTTTAAAAACTATAAAGATAAAACTGCCCTTGGAAATAAATAAAAAATGTTATAGGGGGAAAATGATATTAAATATGGTGGCTTGCAGAATACTAGTAGACAGTAACTTGCTTTTTGTGCTTTTTTCTCCCAGTGCAGCCACAATGAGATGCCAGTTGCAACCTGGTTTCTTTGTTTCCCAGCCTCATGCTTTCTGCTTGTAACATTCTCTACCCATTCTTGCAATTTCCTCCTTGCTGCAATCTGTCACTTCTGCTTTGTTCCCCTCTGTTGTAATTTCCTCTGTAGAAGTGAGCTTCAGGTCAGATGTTCAGAGCTTTAGACAGAAACCTCCATGTCTTACACCTTTGAAAAATGGTATATGTTAAAAAACATAAATGTTATTTAAGTTCCATGCAGGTCTTTGAAGCTGATAGGTCACTTTGCATTCAACCTTGCTATTGTATGCAAAGCAACATGCAAATTCATGCTCAGAAAGATCACCCATCTATTAGCTGCACATTTTGAGAAATAATGGTTTAAATGTATACCTTGGTGCAAGGTAAAAATGACCAAACATATAATGCAATAACATAAAATAAAATAAATAAAACAGGAATATCACAGCATGCTACTTAAATTAAACCCAGCAGCAACACTGAAGAAAAGTATTCAGGTGAATAGTCCAGAGGCCTAACTGAATAGATATTTTTCATCCAGTAGCCAAGTATTTCCCTAAAGAGAGCTATGCAGTCACTTTGTGCTAGAATCTCTACAAGTAGTCCTCAATTTACCACCGTAATTGGGGCTGGATTTGTTACAACTCATTGTAAGTCATTATGGTTATAAATTGAGGCACCATGTGACTGGAAGTAATATTCTGGCCTTTTAGTGTGTGTTTATTAAACACAACTGTTGTTAATTGAACCCATTCATTTGAATGACCATTTTTTTGCCAGAAACTGGCAAAAACCATGAACCACAGTCATGTGACTGCAGAGCGCTGACTGGTCATAAAGCTGACCCCCCCTGACTTGCAGCTGTATGACAGCATGGGGGCTGGTGTGACCATTTATGGAGTACTTTAAGGGTTGTATAGCGCCCCTTCTGTGGTGGTTGTAACTTTGAATGATCATAAGTAGAGAACTATCTATACACAACTACTGAAAAAAGCCCTCTCCTGTGTCTGTGTTCAGTTTCAAAAGCAAGAGGTGAACTTTTAACAGTTTTTAAGGAGCTCAAAATATATTTGTCTTTGCTTCTACTTTCTAAGTTATCTACTTTCTCAGTTATTCTTTTCTTCTCACTCAAGCATGTCATCATTAAAATATTATATATTTTTCTAGCTTTTCTATTTTTCAGAGAAGATGTGGTATTGATAATCCAATTAATTAAAATACATAATGAATACCATTTTTATTTCTAGTAAATCCGAACATTGTTTTCAAGTAGTTCAACTGTAGATTTGTTGGCAATTATTGTAGTCGGATGGTTATAGTGGAGTACCTTTAGTGGAGTTCATTCATTTAGTTATTCTGAATGGACTTCTTTTCGCTAGGGTTATGATACTTATAATAAGTGCTTCTTTGAGTTCCTCTAAATGTGTGTTTGTGTCATCAGCAATGTTATTCTATCCACTTTGCCTTCTTGAGGCTTTGTTGATTGAATAAATAAAGCAAACCCTAAGGAAAACCTCAAGGGTCATTTTTAATATGTAGAAGTGACACAGATATGGAGTTTCACCACAGGTAAGTCTTTATATTGATATTAATGAGTTACCATGTTAGTATACTGTATCTGGAAAAACAGAAGTACATTTTTGAAGAAAAAACTGCTTCAAGTTACTTTTTTCATTATTAATGCTGGTATGGTTATAATGCAAAAGATAACCAATGAAGTATCATTTAGATGCAGTGTAATCATTTCACCACACAGTGTCACAAAATTGACTCTGCTTCTTTCCACTTCAGATGACGGTGTTTACAAAGCTGGAAAAAAGCGATCTGAAATGCGAGGAGCAGCAGAAGTCCAGGAAGATGAAGACACTCAAACTGAGGTCCCAGTTGACCAGGTAATCTCAGAAGTTTCGATAAACACCCACATTTTAAACAAGTTTGCACTTTCACATTGATATTGCATGCTTTGGATGTGTACTAATGTGAGGGCTGCTGAGTTGTAGGAAAAAGACAGGGAAGCTAGGCAGTAAGTCTTCTTTAATGCAGGGAATGCAGAAGAGAAAATATAACTTTTAAAAGAACCATTTTTTGATGCAGCATAGAAGAGATCTGTCTGATTTTTTCTTTTGCAGATTTATGTAGCAGAAGAGCAAGCAGAGCTGAGGGGCAGAGTTAAGTGCCACATCAGCTTAAAATTATTACATTCCCACAAGTGCTCCATTGAATTCTGTTGACCCTTATCTAGCTTCAGCTTAATGGATGGTCCTGATCCTTTGCACTTAAATTAATGTTAAGTTGCAGCAGAGAAGATTTATTTAAACTGATGATGTGCTTAACTCTGTCCTCTAGCTCTGCCCGCTCTTCTACAATTTATCAGCCCCCGTAGGTAACGTAGCCCTTCTTCTGGGTAGCTTTGGACAGTTTAAATTTGATCACTTGGGCTTTTGAATATATATATATATATATATATTTACAGAAAAGGTACAGCAACTTTCCAGAATTGAAAACTGAACTTTCCCTCTTAAATCAGTAATAATTTCCCAATTAAATCACTATACATTTCCTTTCAGTGTAAGAATGCATTACTCATTACTCATTACTGAAAAATCAGGATGTTTTGTTAGCAGTGAAACTTTGAAAGATAGACCAGCAGATATCAATTTATTATAATATCAGTGGGCAACTGGACATAAGATAGCAATAATGCCCACTGTTGTTTTGAAAGATGGTCATATTTGCTATCATTGGAGTGTGTGTGTTATTTTACATAAATCAATCCCCTGCTAAACATATACATTTATCTCCTTCTGTTTGTTTATAATGAGTTTACCTATATCTTTACTTTTGGCTGAAAATGTAATGTCACCTGCGTATCTCAAAATTTGTCCCTGCTTCCTGTTTTGATTCAACTAACATATATTCCCGTTCTGCCATATCTGTAATATATTTGTTATATATTTTAAACAGGTATGCCTATTTAATTATCTATCTCCCTTCCCTATTCTGAACCACTCAGTATTCCCAAAATCCTTTCATACTGTACATATTATATCGTTCTTTTTCAAAAGAATAGTTATATGTTCTAGCCAATGTATTATAGCCTATTCTGTATTTTAATATGGTCTACACAATCAGAAAACTGGTGTAGCCGACAAAAGAAAGATAACATACCTTTTTATTTTGTTTCCTTCATCATTCACCTTTGGTCTGAAACTTCACTGTTTGGTATTTCATTTTCTATTCTTTTAGTAAATTTTTAAGCAAATGTCCTTGACATGAAGAATTAGTGCAGATTCAATAATTTGCTTTTTTTCCTTACATTTTCAGGTTTTTCAATCTCCAGGCTGCAGAGTCTTGTTTCATATTTGTTGACATAGAATTGTTAACACTTTAACTGGCCCTTTGCCACTTTCAGCGGGTGTTTTCTTTTCCTTGATAATTGATCTGACCTATTGTCTGATATTTCACAGTTTCTAATGGAATTGATTTATGAATATATTCTTTCTCTGCAAATATTTATGTTATTTAATACCCTGTTGGTAAAGGAACTGTAAGGTCCTTCTGACATTTCTTAAGTTGTTTTTGATTCTTTTATGATTATTGTTGAGTACTTTTGTGCTAGTTGTAAGTTTTCTTGTGATTGCTTTAATCTTCTTAAAAACCCTCTCATTCCTCTTCTCTTCCACTATTCATTGACATTTTTGACTGAATTTTTTTGCTTGAGATTGGAAGTCCAGATTCAATGTTGGTAATGTATTACTATATCCTGCATTGTTCATAGTACAATATTTATACTTTTTATTTTCATAATGGATTATTTCAATTAAAAGTTTTTTCCTGTATTCATCAGCGACCAGCAGAAACTGTGGATGAGGAAGAAAATGTATCCCCAGAACATAAAGCTTTTAATGAAAGAGAATATGCAACCATGAATGGAGAAAATGGAGATGTTATTAATGGAATGGAGGAAGGCAAAGAGAAACAGAATGACCATTATCAAGATGAATTACAAGGGCAGAACCTTGACCAAGCAGAAGAGTCTAATGGCCACATGCATGGTAATACAAATGAAGAAAATGGTGAGGAAATGGAACCCAGTCATCAAGAAGAAACAAAAGAAGGTATTGATGATCAAATCCAGGTAACATGTCTTTGTCTTTTGTGTACCTGTGTGAAAATGCTTCCATTTGTCTGCTATAGCAATAGGTTAGTCTGCAATCAATTTACATCACCTTTGGTGTTGCAATTTTAGGGAAACCGTTCTCTTTGTGGATGATTCTACTGGAATTTCCATAGAGGATTACTGAACCTTGTAATATAAGAATGTTGGATATTACCTGCAAAACACCTCTATGCATTCTGATCACAGTTCTACACTAGAATTGATAATACTATCCCTCAAATAATGCATTTGCTAAATTGACTGTATTTGCTTTATATGAAACTAGCAGAAACATGCATCCACAAAACTATTGAGGTCTGTGAAGCATCATATGTTTTATCCATCAGAACTTCTGATACCAGTCAAAAACAGATGCTGTTTAATTGCCATGATGGATTTTCCCAGAATAATCTGCAGGAAGTTCTGTTAAATAAATTGTTAAGCAAGGATGAGTTTGGTTTTTTTAATCATATAACTATCTTAATCCTCAGTTGTCCCATTTCTTTTTATTTCTGCAAGATAACTAAGAACCTATTCATTTTTACTATTATTTTTTACTAGCAAAAATATTTTTCTAATCACACACATACACACACACACATATACCGTACATTATATAATGTATGTATATATGTATAAAATGTATTAGTAGCTTTATCACTAGAGATTGTGCTTGCTGTGTTTTAATGAAGCTAATCCATACACATAGAGAAGGGTTAGAAGTTTGATAAGCAAAAGCATGCTCAGTGATGACTTCCAACTTGCAGAATTCAAAGCTTCTTTATCATTATGAATATACATAGACACTAAGAAACTAAATATGACTTTATGACACAAATATGTCAAATTCAAATGTGTTTTTTCTTTCTTCTAGGTTGATTCCAATGGGACTTATGAAAAAGTCCCAGCTCCAAGAGTCACCATCACCAGTCCACAAGAAAGTGAGAAGAATGAACAAACCAATGACTATGCAGCAGTAGCATAGGGATATTTTATGTTCTCAGAAAATGAAGAATGTTATGTTTGGAACAAAGGGTGTCATTTTCCGCATTTGATTAATTTATGGTATAATAATAATAATAATAATATGATGGAACTTTTTTACCCATTAAGCCTTGACATGAAAAGAGTATTCAGACATAACATCATTAAAGAGATGTTCTTTAAAAGGAAGTTTAAATGGTAAACACCAACACAAGATACAAAATTTTAAGGGAATATATTAACGAATAGGGTCATTATGGAAGATGATATATTTAAAACATTAGCCCTAGGTAACTTCACAAGAAAGATGTAAAAAAAAAACCAGGTGAATGAGCAAATGATATTTTTGTGTTTTTTAAAATGAGTTTAAACATTTTTAAAGTGAATATTTATATAAGTTGCAGTGTATTTAAAGAATTTACATTACTATTAGGGGTATGACTCTTTGTGATAAGGTGAACGTGGGTAGGACTACATTAGACTTGATCCTTAACCTTAACCGACTTCTACTATATTTAAGGGCTTTTTCTATTAGACTCATTTTATATTTACATGTGGATCTGCTCTCCCCACTGAAAGGAATGGGAAACCATTGTATGTATAAGATAGCAGCATAAACTGATTGGAACCCTCAGAATGCGGTAACAAAACAAAGAAGGCTTGTTAGATCAATTAACTATAGAAATCCTGCTGCATGCACATTAATTGATATATCCTGTATGCAGCTACATTATAGTTAATTTTGATGATTGGATGCTGATTGTTTGCAAGTAAGTACATTCATAAATTCATCCAACATTATTTTGTTCTGTGCAGATTGTTCCATCAGGAACAATCTGAATAATCACGGCAAGTTGCTATATAAACTTACCGCTTATGTCCATTTTTTAAACCCAGGACACATAACCAATCACAATATTATGGTTTGGTAATTTCTTTTTTTAAAAAAAACATTACTTTAAAAGTTAACTCCAACTTACAAATCATGTTCTCTTTGTCTGAAAGTTCAGTTCATGAAAAACTGATATTTTCAAATACTGAAAAAATATTGATAGTTTGTATATAACTCCATTTATGCTGGACTCACAGACTCCAGAAAGAGGCTTAGTTTTAAACTGTTATGAGAGTTAATGCTCACTAGGGTCATATGTTTGTTTTATGTGAGATCTGTAACTTACTACTTCTAAATTTTGCTGATAGCCCTTGTTCAAGCCATTTTTATTCTATAGGTTGCATCTTTATTTTAAATGGATATGTTTGGCTTGTTCTTTATGAATAATTTGACCACCTTAAAATACCTTTGTTGTTATTGTTACATCTGAATACCTGAACATGCTTTAACATGTGATCCTGAGGCTAACCTACAGACAGCCAGTCTGAATTTTTGTCAATCCTATTCTAATAACAGTATCCATATTAATGCAATAGTTAACCACTGACATCTGCCAACTATGCAGATAGCATAGTTAGCTAATGTCATTTTAATCAGAAGGAATGTAACTCAATTCAAAATGTGATCCTTCCAGTTCAATTAGTGTTCCTAGAAATTAGTTTACCTCAAAAGTGATGTGACACTGAATAAATGCTGTCTGTAGATCCTCAACCCTGTATTTTCAGTGATAGAAGTAATAGTGAGAGATTATTTTGTGGCCACCCAACACATTACTCATTATATACTGATGTTTCAAATATGGTTAATTGACCTTTGAAAATTATTATTCTCCCATCAGATTCTGGATCCATTTCTGTACTCATTTTAAAACTGCTTTGGCTGTTTGTATAAAAGATGGATAAATGGATGCAGCTTATTAAAACATCAATATTTTTTAAAATATATTTTAAAGAAAGTATACTTTTGGAAGCAAATAAATATATATATAAATACAATATTGTAAGATTTGTCAAACATGTTTAATGAAAGCATTATAAATAAAATGATATGCCCTGATTCTATTTGATGCCTTTTCCTAGTATCTCTGGTAGTTTCCTTTTCCAAAGGAATTTCAGATGTGATGATTAATTGAAAAGAAAGATTTAGTAAAAGTAAATAATACAGTAAAAATATTTGCTATAAGAAACAAGATGTACCTTTCACTAGATTAGCTTCTTGAATATTATTTTTTCGTGGAATAACAACCATCTACCTACTTACTGCTGTATTCATTTTGGTTTGCTTGCTTTATTTATTTATAAAACCTTTAAACCCTCTTAATATTAAAATTGATGGTTCGCAAAGAACAACAGCAAGAAGCCAAAGCAACAATAAAGATATCAAAATTACATTAATATTATAATTATAAATCAATACATCTGTCACTAATTATTCCTGTCAGTCCCAAAGGTTTGATGAAACAATCATGTTTTTGATAGTTTCTAAAAGGTAAGCTATTCCACAGAATGGGAGCTCACTTGGAGTTCCTGTCTTTAGGTTCCTTTCTGGTATATTTCTCAGTAGGTGGGGATCTTCAGTGGGCCTCTGTTCACTCCAGCTGGGCAGACAGAAGGTAGATTCATAGATATCTAGGCCCTGAGCCCTTTGGGGTTTTATATAATCAGTACATTGAAATACACTTAGAAACAAACTGTTAGCTTATGCAGTTATCACAGCAATGGTGTTACCTGACAGTAAAGAAACTGGGTCATAAGCATTGCATTTTGTGTCATTTGAAGTTTCTGAATGCAAGTTAAAAATTGTAATACTAGCCCCACATTGCAGTTATCCCAATAAGCAATAAGGGTATATATATCCCAATAAGGGTGAAACAGAGCTGGACCTTGGGTCCCCTTTGTTTAACAACTGCAGTGTCTAAACTCTACCATAGCAGCCCTAACTAAAAGAGAATTTCATCTCCCCCTCCCCACCTCCTGCAAACTCAAAAGACAGACATTTTGCTCTGCTGCTTTATGCAGACAATGCCACCATCCTTTTACTTACCCTGGGTTACCCTTAGAAGTCTCGGGGTTGGTGGCCTTGGAGGAAAAGCTCACAATTAACTACCCTAAACCCCAAAATCAAGATATTCTCAAGTGGACTTAGATGCTAAAAAGATTGCTGGCACACTGATAATCAGATTGAGTAAGTTCTTGCCATTCAATATCTTGGTGTCTAATAACAGCACCAAGGCAATATTCGGCTGGGCTTTTTCTCCACTCTAGGAGTAACAAGGATACTGTTTGAAGCTAAGCCTGATTTGCAGATACTTCAGAGTTCACAAGTCTGCATCTATAGTACCTTTAAATCCCTAGAGATTGTCCACTCTCAAGTTTTTGTGGACTACTTTCAGATCCCATGTTGTCCCTTAAATATTCTGGATTGTGTGATATCAGGAATTTATTTATTTATTGAATTTATATTGTCACCTATTCGAATATGGAGACTCAAGGGGCTTATAGAATATAAAACCTCATTTAAAACAATAAAACTAATAAAGAATCAAACAAATTAATATAATAAAATAAAATCACCCCCGACCAAGGAATGGTTCTCCTTGAGTACTTGTTTGTCACCTGTTTTACTTGTTAAAAGTTTCCTTTACTAACTGTTCGATGACCCCCTTAATTCTGACAACTCTGCTCCATAATGAAAGACAAACCTTTTGAACAACTTGTGTTGTTTTTAGGTTTAGCGAAACCCAGAGCAGAAATTCTCCAGTAAATTTATGATAACAGAGTGGCAGATAGACTTAAGGATTATGGATAATTCTCACAGGCAAGTGAGATAGACCTCACTTTCCCCTGTTAAGCACTTCTTCAGTCATACATCTGTTTCACATCACAGAACATCTTGCCTAGTCCATTTCAACATATTCCCTATAACGATATTGGAGAACAGATGCCAGAAAATCCTTGTAGAGAGACTCTGATCTTGTGATTTGACATAAACCTGAAAACCTTGCCATTTTTCATGTCTTCTATGACACCATCTGCTCTACCTTCTTAACATCCCTCATTGATAAAACTCTATCACATTGACAGGTAGAAGTTTGATACCTCTGACAGTATCAACAATTACAGTGGTTAAGTTCTTATCAATTCTATTTCTCTTCTTAAGCTTTTCTTCTGTTTTAGTCTTTACTTCTATTATATTTTCATTTTATTGTTTTTTATTTCCCTTTTTTAACCTGATAGTCATTGATTGTATTTTATTTTATTACTAAATAAATCCTAATCAGTCCAAGACATTATTCTGTTTCCACTTCAGATTGGTAACTGAATGATACATCAGATCTGACAATAGTACAACATCTTCAGTAAAACAGGAAGGCAAAAAACAACAACAAACAAACCCCCATGTATGGGTGATGCATTTGAATAGTTCTGTTCTTGAACTGATGATGTTACCTAGTTTGGGTAATGAAAGGTCTGCAAGAAAACAACCAAGCTCAGAGAGCACCAAAGACCCCCTCATTTCAGCCCTGAGCTACAAATATTCTTCTTTTATTCTATTTATCTCTGTCCTTCATCACCCAACAGAGGCTGTCTGAATTGTCTAACTTACTGTGGCTAATAGTAATATTAGTTATGTTACTTACATTTACCTCTTAATTAATGTGAGTTTTTAATTTTTTGAACAATATATATAGATGGAAGACATACCTCTGAGTTCTGCGCATGCCAAGATCTCCTGCTTAGAGTCAGCCAATATTATGTGACGCTGGGTGACTCTTTCAGATTGTTTAACCTGAGTGACAGGAAGGCCTGCTCTTGTCCCTTCCATTTCCCCTCAACTAGAGTGCTGATGTTAAGATACCCTCTGGCTAATGGGGTCACTATTCACATCTGTCTCCCACTGATGTATCAGTCGTGTATGTAGACAAGAAGAGCTAAGGTAGCCTTTCTGTCTCCTCTCTTTTATCTCACTATCAGACATTACTGCACGCTGTTTATTCTCAGTAGGGTGTTGATATTCATGTAAGTCAAGCTGGGAAGAAAACCACTGTAAAAGATGGACTAAGGGGGACTAAAAAGTCACGGGTGGAATTCTATCACCTTCATAGTAGTTCTATCAATTGTATCCATACTTCTTGAAGTAGTTCTATCATAGTTAGTGTGCCATGAAGGGGAACAAATTATTAAAAACTTAATTCAAATTGTATTATTCTACTGTACCAGGATTTATAAATATCCCTTGGACAAGGGATTCAAATGCTGCAATAAATTAACTGGCCTTGAATACTATGTTCTTTAACTTGAGGGAAATACAACTTTAGGCAGCAAGATCTGTTGACAAACTATCCTATTTCTTTTGTCTAAGAATGAATTTTCCTAAAAGCAGCTTGTCAGACAATTGAAGTCCTTCTTCACCATCTGCCAATTGCTGTGGTCAGTTTTTTCTATGACTCACTTATGACATTATGGGCCCAACATCTTTATTTTATTATGGCCATACATTTGAATCTACAGTAATATTTACTGCATCTGGTTTGAATGAGGTTTTAATCTATTTGCCTATTCTTATTTTTATGCCTTTCTCTCAATACACAAATAAATGCTCTCAATGCAAATATACCCAATGCCTTTTGGAAGACAGGATAGCAAATCTGTTCAATAACAAATGTAAATGAATCAGACAAATGGAACAATAAAGCAATGCAATACTATAAGTTTTGTTTAGTTCAGCCTAGTGACCAAAAACTAACCTTGCTCCTTAAGTATCTATAAAAGTGGTTTGTGCTTGCTCCCACAACTATGGACATTGAAGAAGGGCAAAAGCTGATTGCCAAGTTTTAGAATTTGTATTGATCAAATATGCCTTTGACCAAGCTTTGAAATCCTAGAGGGCTTTTCATTCTTGACAACATTGCTGTTGAAAATGCATCTGCTCTTTTCTTAACAACACTGTTCTTGACAGCTTTAGGGTTTTTTCTCTAAAAAAAATCATGTGAATTATTTTTTCAATCTAAGTTCAAGACATTATGCTATCAAAATGCAACTGAGAAATATGATGACTGTCTCAGACATCACTGTGAATGACCTTCATGGAACTGTACTGGGAGACTCAAAATGTCACATTTCTGTTCTTCCCAGTCTTTAATTAAAGTTCCCCTGGAAAGGTTACAGAGCCCAATCTTGCTATTGCCCTTATGTTGCCTTCTTGACAGAAGTGAGGAAAAACTATGGTGAATAAGACATCCACGAAAAGAGCAAGATCAGTCTTATGGTTAAGGTTTCCTATAATGGCTCTAAAGTACATCCTAAGAAAAGAGTGATAGAATCATATATAGAATTACCTCTTGAGGAATTACTGAATTATTTCTTGAAGCATTTCAAGAATTATACTGAAATTCTTATCCATTTATTTATTTATTTATTTATTTATTTATTTATTTATTTATTTATCGACACATTTCAAATACCTTGTTTTATTAATAGCTGAAATCTATCCCATAAGATTGACTGCTATGATTAACTTTTTAATGCAGAAAAGGATGCTGTGGGGGGAGTGGAATGCTTAACATTTCCCATGACATTTGTAGCTGAGGACATTTTCCCATGAGACATTTCTGTTTGCCTCTCCCTCTAGAATATTTTGAAGGCAGCTGTGTTATGGTCATCACTATTGCTGATGGAAACTAATCAAGGAGAGAACCAACTAGAACTAAGGAAAAATTTCCTGACAGGTAGAACAATTAATCAGTGGACCGACTTGCCTCCAGATGTTGTGGGTGCTCCAATATTGGAGGTTTTTAAGAGATCGGACAACTATTTGTCTGAAATGGTATAGAGTTTCTTGCTTGAGCAGGGGGTAGGACTAGAAGACCTCCAAGGTCCCTTCCAACTCTGTTATTCTGTTATCCTGGTATGTAAGAATGATCTTGGCAGAGAGGAGGAAGAGCCCCAGAGTGAACAATTGTCATGCAAAAGAAATCTCAGTCCACAGGGAGAAGGGGGGTGGCATGGGAAAGATTTCAGAAGGAACCCTCCCTAGTTTTTCAGAGAGTAAAAGGAGGGGAAGGAAAAAATACAGCCTTGCAAGATTCTGTTCTTGTAACCCTACAATAATGACAGGGTTAGTGGTCATAACTGTGCTTCTTGTCTGTCTACCTCAGACTAATGAAGCTCCTTTCAGCTAATTGGTGACAGAATACAAAACCTGTGGTTAGGGTTCCATATCTAAGCTGTGGCAGTTCCTAAAATAACAAAATCCCTCAGCCCCTACTTCCAATGGAAAGGGAAAAATAAATTGCTGGCTCTTCTCCCAGCCCTCTTCTTTTCAGTATATGCTGTATGCATTTGTCTAGCTGTTTTGCACATAATAACAGCAACAACAGCAATAATAAACCTTCTTAAAGGTTTCTTGGGTTAAACTTTGCAGCCAGGTCATGGCTGTCCCAAAGGTGCTTTTTCCAAAAGGCAACTGGATTTTCTTGGTTTTTTTCTTTGAAAACTTTTCGCTTCTCATCCAAGAAGCTACTTCAATTCTATTTCAGAATTGAAGTCCAATTGCCTTCCCCCCCACAAAAGGTGCTTCCAGAATATCACTGTAAACCTTTGTGTTTCCTTTCCCCAATTTCCATAATATAAAGTTGCCAAATTGATTTAAATCATAGCATCATTTATTTAATGTATAGCTTAATGTGTTTTGTGAACCAACCATCTGTAAGTTGTTTAATAAAAAGATTAAACAATGTATGAGCCCAATCAGTAACTCCTAGGTGATACTGTGAACATTTAATATATGTAACTGTTTAATATATATATAGTTATAACTAACTAACTAACTAACTAAATAAATCCCCTCAAGAAAGTTAGTTCTCAATAGTTTTATTAGTCCATTGGAAAAAATATACGGAATTGAACACATGTTGTCAAATAATATAAAGTTCACATTTTTACATAGGTTATTTTTTTTAGTTCCATTGATAAAAGAGTTGACAGTAACTGTCTCTTGAGACATGTATGATTTATATTTTTAGTGAAAAGGTAAAACAGTAAGTAAGCATTTTCACAGCTGATCTCTACTTAAGGATAAGTTTGCTTTCTTAATCAGAAATATAATATCTGATACTTCAGCTCGAGATCAAACAGATCCAAGGAAAGATGGAAGAATAGCTCAGACATCAAAATAAATGTGATACTTCCTCACATTCTTCCTACAACAGTCCTACTGGAATTAATAACAAATCATGGACAGGGATGTTGATGGTGGTTTTCACAAATGGAATAGGCCAACCTTGCTGTGGCTTTTTCTCTCTGTGTATGCAGGTATGTATGTATGTATGTATGTATGTATGTATGTTTGTATGTATGTATGTATGTATGTATGTACCCTATTTCCCCGAAAATAAGACCTAACCAGAAAATAAGTTCTAGCATGATTTTTCCAGGATGCTCATAGTATAAGCCCTACCCCCAAAATAAGCCCCAGTTAAGATTGCCAGCCAGATGGATGCATTTAGTATTGTATTTCCCCAAAACTAAGATCTAAACAGGAAATAAGCCCTAATGCGATTTTGGAGCAAAAATTAATATAAGACCCGGTTTTATTTTCTGGGAAACATGGGTATGTATGTATGTATGTATGTATGTAATGTGTATGTGTGTTTGTGTAGTGGGTGTACTTGTTACCACCATGATAGTCTTCTTCTTCTTCTTCTTCTTCTTCTTCTTCTTCTTCTTCTTCTTCTTCTTCTTCTTCTTCTTCTTCACTCCCTCTTTACTGCTTTGGATATCAAAGTAGATACAAAGTTCTGGCTCTTGTTCTTCTGGTTATTTGATGCTGTTGTAGTGTGTCTTTGATAGCCATGACATTAAAAGGAAGAATTTCCATATGCCTATGCACACTATAAGAGCTCTATATACACATCCAAATGCGATATTTTTATTGCCCTTCCCTTATTCTAGTAAAACTGTGCACCCTGTCTAGCACAATCAGGCCATTTTTTTTTTCTTTGTAAGGGCTCAAGGCCAGACCTGCAATGGAGTTAGTTAATTCTGTATTCTTTTCTATGCTAAACATTAGGCACCTTTCATAATAGCCTTGGTGAATCTTAATAGAAACGGAGAGTTAAAAAAACAAAGATATATGTAGGCTGAGAGATTGATAATGACCCTAGAAGAAACGGGTTCGGTGCAGCCTTTCTTGCAATGATTACAAACATTGTAGTCTCTTTAAAAAGATGAGCTTTTTGATAAATGTAATAAATTGGCTGGCCTTGAATACTATATATTTTGACTTAAAAGTGGCACCATCATTTGTTACTGTGGTTATGTATAATGGTTGGGAATGAATTTGCACAGTGAAGCAAAGCTGCATTGTGCAAGAGGACGAGACTGTGGTTTTCTGGTTTGGAGAGTGAGGTTTTCTATGTTTTTAAAACAGTATCAAACCTCTTTGAGATACAAAACACAAGCAAATTGTGTCCCCCTCTCAAAAGAGTGGCAAGCTGAAAATCCACAATTGCAGCAGGAAGAAGCTTTGGAGGCCAAAAGATAAAGGGGTTTAAATTTCTAAATTTAGAATGGATAGAAAGCTTTTGGTATATATATATAAAAAACAGAATCACATGCACATATGATGGATTTTTTTTTTTTAATGTTTGCATAAGGTGTGGTTCTGCTTGCACTCCAGGGGAATAAACGTGTCTGATAGAAGCAGAAATTGCCTGCTTTCTACTCTCTGATACATGCACACACAGAGTTTTTGTGGGACTCTGACCATTCTCTATGAACAGGATACAATTTAAATTGTTCACACTAAACAGACAGACATATCCATTATTTAAATAAGGAATAAAATATGTAACAAGGAAGAGAGAAGTGGAGAAAAATGGACCATGTTCTGGAAGGGGAGAACCTTAATGGTTCTGTGGACATTTTAAAAAAAATAAACCCTTCACAACATACATCATAACGCTTTATTGAAACCAATGATGGCTGAACCTTCACTTCCTTGTCACTCCTGTAGTTCTATCAAAATAGGGGTTTCCCCCCACCCCCTGCCTGCTTCTGTTCCTGCTGAGTGCAGAACTGCCGCACTGCAAACCCAGGTTCAAGTGCTAGTCAAGACCACCTTTTCAAATTCACAAGAAGGGTGTTTTAGGGTAGAGAGAACAGGAATCAGGTCTCAGATAATGGCTGGATATTTTGAACTTTGGACAATGTAACGGGTATCTTGGATTCTCCAGGTGCTGGGGCTTTTGTGACTGGGTATGTCTGGACTTTCATATCTGCTATTCTCTCTTTAAATTTCTGTTGCAGGTACTTTTCTTCTTTGGAGTAGCTTTTTGCAAATGCAGACATAAGTAAACAGGCTGCCATTGTGGTCCCTCCAATGCAAAATAATATTGCTCCTGCCAACTTACACACATCAAGGGCTCGGTTAAATTGGACAGCATGGGTATCCACTACCACAAAATCTTCTACTCCTAGGGCTTCAATTTTGGGGGTTACCAGAAACCCTACTACAAGAACTATGATCCCTGTCAGCATAAACATTGTTCCCGAGATGAGTCCAACCTGAAAAACAGAGAGATTTCAGAAAACAACAAGGTTATTTTCTATTCTGATGGCTTTTGCTTTGTGGCTATAGTCTTAGATGTTAAACATATCTAATGTGTCACTGATATTTATAGTCACTTCTATGAAACTTAAGTTGCTTAAGAGCTTTCATCCTGTTGACAGATGAATCTGTTCTCTGGTGGAAAAGTTTGGGGTGGAAATTCTGGCAATTGCTATCTTATCATATCTAGAGAGTTTTGAGATCAAGGATAGATATCTATAAACAACATAGTTATCAATACCCAAGTCCCATGAAAATCAGTAGGGTCTTTATCACCCTACTGACTATAGATATATCTAATAAGCAAAATGAACAAGAAATAAATCACTCTGTGTATGTATGTATGTATGTATGTATGTATGTATGTATGTATGTATGTATGTAAGTATGTATGTATATATATGAGTTTTTGATTTAATTAAAAAATCCTTTCTGTAAACATTTGCATTTCTAACTTGAATGCTATGTTTTCTTTCTGTTACTCTCCCAACGATTAAATTTGGGATAATTTATTCTGAAACAAAAAGGACTGCTTTTTGGTCCAATATTCATTTCAAACATCTGATCTTTTTTATGTTCTAAAATTACAAGATTCCTCTGCCTTGAAGGGAGATAGTTTAGAAGACAGTGAGTTTAATGAAGATTTACATAGCTTGTATCTACCATTTGGCCTAATACGCCTTCCAGTTTTCTGCTTTCAAGATAGAAGGAGATTGACAGCTGAGAATAAATACATTGTGTATTTATTGATTTATTAAAATAAATACCCCACCTTTCCACCACATGCGCTTAGGGAAAAGTAGTCATAAACTAGTTATAATGGAAATGCTAAAACCCCATCAGTCATTAGTGCTTATGGGTTGTGATGCCTTTGGAATCAAACACTTCGCAGATCTGCTGCAAGACAATTGTTAGGTAGTAGCTGTACCTTCCAAAATGTAGAGCTCCACTTGTTGGGTGACCTCTGGATCTGAAAATCATCATCATACTCCCAAATGGATCCTGTGCAGTCTTCATAAAACTGGTGCAGATAAGAGCGAACTCCATAGCGCTGGTAACCACCCTCTGTGGAACCCTGTTGTCCCTGCTTTGATGCATAAATGTCAGCATACGCACTCATCCTTCCCACCTGCAATGAGACAGAATGGACACTGGGATCCCACAGACCTATAATTGGGTTGTGCCAATTACCAGAACAATCTTGAGGAAAAAAAATGAAAAACCTCATCAGAGAAATTTTCCAATGAAATATATTTAATCTATATTTAATAAATTTAGATTAAAATGGATGGTTTTTAAAACAACAAACTTAAGTATTCTTTCAGATCTTTTATTTTCTAGATAACTGAGTCAATTATTTAGAGAGGATCTATTAAAAATCACTCACACACACACCGGTCACTCTATGAGGTTTGTGGATTATGGGTTGGACTTCCCCTATTAAATATGTACAGCCTGAATCAAAGCCTCAAACCAACCAATTTAATGGTGCAAGATTATAGTTCCTAAATGTAGAGACCTAAGTGTAGAGACATTCATCTTCTTTATTTTTTATTTTATCATTTATTATTAGTTTTGTGATTATGCATTTTTATTTTATTACATTTTTTTTACACCACCCAGAGTCCTCTGGGATTAGGACAATGTGGAACAACCCAATTTGTTTGATTGTGGTCCAGCTATCAATATTAGCTTTACCATTTTAGGCAAGCCAATAGCAGACATAGTTTGCTTGGAATATTGTGCTAACCATAAGTTCTTTGAATATAGTTTGTTAAATAGGGCAGAATTGGCAGGGCTAACATAACATGCTATAAACTATAGCTTAGACCAGTATAATTTATTTTTGTTCACCAATTAAGCAAACTGAAACTATATCCTAGCATGATATGTTAACAAACTTAGAGAATCAGACAATGCTGACCATTAGTGACTTATATTTCTTCAATATAAGAAAGCTTTTCATGTTTCTATAGTCACTGAAACAGTGTCTGTATCATTCCTAGTTTTTCTTTACTAGGATACCAAACTGACTTGTGGGAAAAATACTTGCAGACTTTTTTTGTGGAAATATGTATGCCATATACTTGATCCATACAATTATTTCTTGTTAATAAATATAGCATCTAAGACTCTTATATTTTAAATCCATTCATATTTACCAATAACTAAAATGTGATTTCAGGCAAAACCCGGAATATGGTTGAGTTTATTGCAGGTTTACTGCAGCTGTGAATATAGTCAAGCACTGAACATGAAAATGAGTTTAATCGGAAGAGTATAATAAAATTGTGAAGTGTGAAGATCAACAGAATCTCAAAACTGTATGTGATTTCTTTTTATAGATGTTCTCTAAAACATTTTGATTTAAACCAGATTAACTGCTCACTACTCTTCTTTTTAAGATTGTTCTTATAGTGGGTTCAGATGTCACATCCCTTTTCAAACAGGCAATTACAACAATTCGCTGCAAAAGAGCCAGCCCTACTCAGATAAACTATGATGGAGAAGAGCACCAGCCTTGATATTTATATTATATGGAAATCAGAAGGCAATCACATTCAAATGATAGAACCTAACGTAGATCACTGATATTTTCATCACTATGACAACCATCCTCAAATTCTTCAGATTATATCAAGGTTCAGGGTAAATATGCATTGTATTTTTCCAACCTCCTATGCATTATAGTTTTGACTAGCAAGAAAACAGCAATTCTGGATAAAATTTTGTTTTTCTGCTATAACAGACTGATTCCTTTTTTAATGTGCAACCACTTTTTCCAAAATGTTAAATTTAGAACCTGTAGAGAATTTCAAAGTCCATAATATTGATAGCTAATGTTATTCAATATTGATAAATATTTGCTCGGATGTTCCATTACTTTCTTCTATCATGAACTGTCCTTTGAATGGGCAATGTGTGGCCAAAATGTTGTATGTAGACTTATTAAGAGGATGGCTTGTTGCATCAGGACAAGGAAAAACCATGTATTACATATCTGATGGACATGGCAACGTGCATCAATCTTGCATTGGGATCATCAATCCTTAGTTATATCTTAGAGACAACCTCTTGTAGTTTTGGATGGAATAATATGTTTGGGGTTTCTTTTTTTGAGTAACAATAGTCATGAATATTGCATGAAGTAGTTACTGTATTGACAAAGAATTCTGAAATATATTGAATTCAAACTGGAAACTTGGACAGAGAGATATAATTATTTGTCCATCTTTACTTCTACCCAATTGAATTATAGTCAACAAGTTCTCTGGATTTGCATAAGCCCTCTGTCATTATAGCACTTGGTTCTTCACTAAAAGTTGGATTGAATGATATTTTTGGGGCAAGAGACAAATACATTTTCCTTTTAAATTTTCCAACACCAGTTTCTCTAGCTGGTTTTTTTAAGCTGGTGTTAGTAACCACAACTGTGTTTAATTTTTACTGGCTCTGTTACTTTACTTTAAGGTGACTTTAAAGTAAACTTGTACTTTAAATTATTCAGTTATTTCTTGTTGTGAGACACCCAGATAATTCTGTACTAAGTTCGCCTATAAAATGTTAATAATTGTACTGTTGGTCTATAAATATTATTAGTACTGTTAGGTTAACAAGGCCAATAACAACAAAGACTAACCTTAAAGATTAACATATGGCATAAGCTTTATTATTTGCACAATTATCTATTGCAGAAGACAATATCTCAGTGATATTGCATTTAAAGCACTGTCATATGACCCACCCTGTTTTTATTGCAATAGATAACCTGGCTACCCTTTAGGAAATGATATTTACAGTTAATTTAGAGTTGATTTAGTTATCATAGAATCATATTTGTCCATGTAAGTAGGGCATAGGATGATTATTTTTGCACTACTTTGAAGTAGTGATATATCAAAACCTTTTCACTGGCATTTGGGCTTATTGCAATGTGCTCTGGGAAATGTGATGAGGCAATTAATAACCCAAACAAACGTTGTCAACTTCATCCATAGACTGATGAAGCCCTTGCTGTGCATTTAACCCATCTGTGCACACTTTAGCAACAGGCTATTCAATCTGACGAAGTTCACACACTAATACAGCAGTGTCGGTAACACATCTTTTATTATTGTTAATTTTGCTGTCTACAGGGCAGTTGGAATTTCTTTAGGCTCTAGACTAATTGGAGAGTAAGCAGTTAGTTCAAAAGATCACATAGTTGTTTTAACGTCGCATCTTACCTCTTGCCAATATTTCCTTTTCTCCCTCCACCAATGAGAAAGAGATATCAATGAGAACAATAGTATACTTCGCTACAATATTGCACTCATTCTCAATCTAATTCATTCTGATCATGGCCACTGAATAATACCCCATATTTTCCTGATGGATATTTCTTGGAGGCATAACTCATAGCATATAGCTGTCAGCTTTGGAAGCCATATTAGGAGGCTTCTACACTGTCACCTTCTCCACTGTGGGAAAGTGGGAGGGGGGAGTTGGTAGAAGGAGATATTAGCCATAATAGCATTCCTCCTAACGGTCAAGGTCAGGGTGATCCTGCATCTGGAGAAGCAGTGGTATTGAGATGGAATAGAGGTGATTGGACAATGTGACCGATTGAGGAGGGAGGAGATGGTCTTGGGGGGTTTGATATCCTGAGGGAAAACCCGGAACTCTCAGATTCGGGTTTTCCCAGATGTGCCAGTTTACTTGTCCGAATAAATGAAAACTTTGAGAGATGGTTGCTTCAGAGTTTTTTCTTTGGCGAAGGGTTTTCTGGAATGCTGACAATAGCATTATTTACATGCACTACTAGCAATATAATCCATCCTTAACAATAGGATGTAATCTAGTCCATTCATCATGTAACTTTGGGACGGAAGCAATTCATGGCTCATGTAACAATGACAGATTCAGTTCTTGCTTATTAAACTTGCTTATTAAAAATTTCACACTTGATTTTGGCTAAGCAAGAGCATCCATCTACTGCTGAATATCACATAACATATATGGATCCCCAGCTTTTGAATGTATTCAATTTATGATATGATCCATTGGTCCAATTGATATTTCATGTACCCAAGCAAAGTTCAACTCAGTATACTTCATAATCCATTGCTGGGGCACTTTGGTCCAGTCAATCTATCTCAGTCCAACTTACCTCACAGGATTATTGTTCTGGGGAAAGTAGGAGGAGGAAGGAGTATTAGGTATGTATATTATAAAAATAATTGAGGATGGATTAAAAAAATCTAAATAAAAAAAATATTGACTAATTGTAGTGGAGAATCATGCAGGTATTTTAATTTTAATTCATCTAATAATAGAAATTATATAAGACTAAAAATTAAAATTGGGGACAATGAATACAATTGCAATAATCACTGGTGGGAAAATGAATAAAAGCAGCTTTTCCAACATTATAAAATTATAAATGGATAGGTTAGGGTCTCCAAATTTGGAAACTTTTTGTGGACTTCAACTTTCAGAATTTCCAGCCAGTATGGCTAGTTGAGGAATCATGTCAGTTGAAGCCCTTGATAATCTTACAGTTATCAAGTCTGGTATAGGCTATAAAATGCATGCAAAAAAATACCTTTATCTGGGGTGAAAAAAATAATATGGTAGATGATGAACCCTCTTGGGATAATAATCCATTAGTGGAGTGCCATTATTGGAAAAAAAAATCCCTCTGTAATAGTTTTAGGATGAGTACCCAGAAAGATTTTCTGGAGGTACACTAAGGGTTCAGGCAGGCAGACTATACATCCATTAAGTTGAACCCAGGGTAGAAGTTTTCTAAAAATTTGTTAGAAAGTATGTTTTAAATTAAACTGCCAAACTCTGATTCATAGAGGCAAGTTCTCCCGAGGATCCATTTCTCTGTTGACATCAAGGACTTAATGTTCTCTGCTATCAAACTGGCAATGTAAGCAATCCTCTCAATTGAGAAGAGAATGTTTGGAGCAGTGCAAAGTTCACCTGCAAGTGATACAGCCATAGTGTCCTGTTCCACATGTGGACAGGCCAATTGCAGACAATGGAAAGGCAAGCAAGAGAGTGATTGCATTCAGAATAGTATATGAATTTTCTCTGAAAATGATATACTATGGAATAGAAAAAAACAGGATTTGCTAAAGGAATTTCTTAAGTAAGCTCTCAAATCAACTGATTTCATAAATTGTCAATATTCATATAATCTTCCTCAGTGAATCATTTTATAAAGGCACTTCTTTGTCTTATGCATGAGCAAATCTAATAGGAACAGCCAGCAACAAATTGCATTAGTAATTTTACCAGGAGGAAGAAAGTTAATTGATCAGCAAAGCGGAGGAAAAAATAACCTGCCATAACTACAGAGGAAGAAAGTATCAACAGATGCCTGTTTTCACAGATGAACACTATATGAATGGCAAAATATGACAAATCATTTTCCAGTCCAAAAGAAAACCAATTTGCCAAAGGAAAAACAATTTTTAAATGTAATTGGTACAAACATTTATAATTACGGTTAAACAATAGTATCAGTAAGATTACCAAGAAATGATAAAAAATGCAATCAGATTTTTAGGATATGTAGTTTCATATTAGGTAATCCCATAGCATCTTCAGTTACCATGGTAAAAGCTGTCTTGAATGATTTTTTTCTGTATGATTTTATTACATTACATTAGTGGTACACTGTAGGCGTAATAAAATTTGTGAATAAATCAACTATATAGAGTAATAAAGGACAGAGTTGGAGAAAGAAGAAAGACTAAAATGAATTATTATAAGCCAATCTGGAACATTTTTATGAATAACCAGAAACAAATTTTAATTTAAGCATTAAACCAACAGGAAAATTAATGAAACTTATCACAATCAGTGTATGGACAAATAAAGAAACTAGAGCTTTTAAACATGTTATGCATACTGCTCTTTCTGATCTATAATACTTTTATATTAAGATTTCCCTCCCCCCAAAATTGTGTTTTAGTGCAAATACCATTAACAAGAATGAACAGTTTATTGAAAAATTTTCGAAGGAAAACCTCAGTGCAAATGATCTCATTCTCTACTGTAACAAGCAAAATTATACATATAATTTTAATGAGTTTGGGGTGAGAGCTTATATGCATGCATCTATTTTCTAAAGTACCATTTTTATTTCCACAGAATAGAACAAGAAGAAATTGATAATTGATAGTCGATTTAAAACCATCCAGTTTTGATTTTTCAAGTAAAACCAATCTATATCCATACATGCATGTGTGCTCAGATTATGATTAATATACCTTTTGAGAAAAAGTTACAGATAATATTTTTCATATAATGATATTGAATAGTTAATTCTGCTGCCTGCCAGCTGCCTGCAATTTAGCAGTTCAAATCTCACCAGGCTCAAGGTTGACTCATCCTTCCATCCTTCCAAGGTGGGTAAAATGAGGACCCAAATTGTTGGGGGCAATATGCTGACTCTATAAACCACTTAGAGAGGGCTGTAACACATTGTGAAGGGTATATAAGTCTAAGTGCTATTGCTATCTACTGATCTTTCATTCCATATTTCCATTTAAAAAAAAATAGAATTTTTTATTAAATTTTACAAAAATGACAAAGATGATAAAAAATTGATTAAAAAATCCATTTTTTTCAAGTTAAGAAAAGCTGTAACAAATTCCTTAAGCTGACTGACTTCTTTGATAAAAACTATGACCATAATACCACAACTTTAGACATTTTAATTTTTTTTATCCAATGGTATTCCATGTTCATTATGCTCATGGATTATGCATTTCTGCCCCTTTCCATACAAAGAAGCAATATAGCCAGAGGAACTGCAAGATATATATATATATATATATATATATATACACACACATACATACATAGTTATATTTAAAAAATGTTTTTCCTTTTAGCAATGGAGATGAGATACACAGCATGAAAAAAGAGGCAAGGAGTTCCAAAGGACACTATTATTGTCACTGAAAAGGACAGAGAAGTCTTAGTGATGGCCACAAATTTAGGTATCTCTACAGTTCAGTAACATTTTACTAATAGAGCAGTAAAAACACTTACCAATAATGCAAAACGTACTTAAAAATGAACCTTGAGGTCCAATTGGGAGGGGCTACAGACAGCATTTTACTTATGGTGCCACTGGCTAGTTATGTTTTCATGTTCTACAGAACAATCATCATCACAACAGAAATGCTTCTAAAAACCATTATTTTATAACTTGGAAAAAAAGAGAAAATTTCTGTAACATTTCCCAAAAAGTTTGATCAAGAAAACACTTTCATATTTTTAGCCACTGACACGTAAAGCACATATTCTCTGAATGATTATTTTTAAGCTTAGAACCACATACCGAATTGCCTGTGAACAAATCACAAAGCCTGCTGGACAAATTGTGTTATCTAACAGCATGACATGAGTTATTATACTACGTATCACATTACCCTAGCAAAATAATAATAATGTCTACAATAGACTTGTAATACATGAATGTAACTCGGAAAAAACCCTAACATGACAGCCAAAACATTTTATGCAGAAGCCATTTTAAAAATGAGATGTGAATTTCCCTTTTGTAAATAATAACAAAAGTAGTTATTATCTGTATGATCAGATATTTGATGGGCAGTCTTCAAAAATGGCAGAATATATTCTCTTCCTAAGTCCCTTCCACTAAACTCAAGGGGTGGAGTAATCTTACAGTTTTAGAAGACATGGGAGGTCTAGATGAATTTATAATTAATGAATTTAGACACAGGAGACCTAAATAAATGAAATATTGCCTTCCTGTAAGGAAGAAAAGAAGCAATTGGGATAGAAATCCACAACTGATAGCTTTTGCTGTGAATTTTTCTCCTGCCATGTCCTTCACTCCGTCTTGTCGCTCCCAAGCGGGAGCTGTCCAAGGTGCTAAAGGCCAGCAAGGAGTTCTGCAAATTGTTTCAGTGACCTCCTAGGCTCTCGTTTATTTATTCTTCAATGGCAAACTTCTTTTCCTCTCTCGGATATCTTTTTCCCCATAAAACCTTTGAAGAGTCTGGCTCTTCGTGAACGGTTCGCCTTCTAAACCCTTCCTTTCCATTTTGTCCCTTCTCTTCCCCGCCTCGCTCGACCTGATTATATGTTTGAAAACCGGGTCTGGAAAATAAAATACAGTCTGGAAAATAAAATACACTCAAAACAAAGCCAGCCCAGCGCTTTCGAATCCCTCCCCCCCCCAAAAAAAAAATCCCAGCCGGGCTGCAAACAACTGTCTTTCTCATAAAAATGCCCATATTCATGCCCATAAATTCATTATTACTGCTCTGTTCTTTTGCGTTTTGTCTCTTCCCCTCGTTACTTTTTTTCCCTCCCCAAAACTGCAGGATGGAGTTGCTCGCCCAAACTCGAAGCCGCGCTTTGCAAGCAGAGATTATTTCTCCCTTCTCCCGGCTCTGCTCTCTGTGCAATATAGCCTGGCTTGCTTCAGAGGCTCGGATCAGGCAATGGCACGACGCAAAGCAAACCATCAACCCGAGCCCGGGTGTGAGCGGACTGCGGTTACCTGATCCGCCTCTTCTTCCTCCGTCTTTCCTACCGGGCGAGCAAATGCAGCCGGGTTAGCTGCAGATCTCTCGCTCGGTTGCCATCTCTGTTCTGAGCTGCTCCAGCCTCAGATGCCACGTATTACTTACACCCCGGTGCTTACGCATTGAGAGTCACGCCGCCCGTTAGGCTCTGCAGGAGGAGGAGGAGGAGGAGCTGCCGCCGCCGCCGTTTCCGAAGACCGCTCGCCGGCCTCAGTGGCTGTCGGCAACCCTCGCTTAATGGGCGCGACGAAGGCGTCCCTTCGTCTTAGCGCCCAGTCTTAGCTTTTTAGGGTACATGACTGGTAGATGATGGGCTGTTCTCTCCAGCCTTTGGCTGCATGCATCTTGGTCCCTCTGTCTCCATTGATCTCATCACAGGGGTGAAATCCAGCAGGTTCTGGAGAACCGGTAGCGGAAATTTTGAGCAGTTTGGAGAACTGGCAAATACCACCTCTGGCTGGCCCCAGA
>JANHFM010004301.1:13977-24020 GCA_032468115.1 Grayia smithii
ATGCAAGTAGAAAAATAGGGACCACCTTTGGTGGGAAGGTAACAGTGTTCCGTGCGCCTTTGGCATTTAGTCATGTCAGCCACATGACCATGGAAACGTCTTCTGACAGCACTGGCTCTTCGGCTTTGAAACAGAGATGAGCACCGCCCCTTTGAGTTGGGAATGACTAGCACATATGTGCGAGGGGAACTTTTAACTTTACCTTTACCTAATAGAATGGAGGATGGCAGTAGAAGAAAAGATCTACTCCCTTCTCTGGTCAAAAGCCTATTGCTTTTTAGTCATGTATAAACTTGGCTGGACCTGGAAATTATTTTGCACGCAATGCAAGATCATAACAGGAAACAAAAAATGCTTAGAATTCCTGAAAGTTGATCCTTTACCCAGAAGTCTTTCCAAACATAACTTTTAAATTTTAGGAAGTTATGTGACATCCTAGGAATATTTTAAATCAAAATTTGCTAACAGTTAAGCTTCCATCTCAACCTGATATCTTGTGAGATGGCCAAACATGATAGCATTTTTTTTTGCACAAAATAGAATAAAATTAGTTCATTATGTGATCTTTATATCTTTAAAATAGTATTTTTTATTTTAAACTCCTGGGTGTCTTTTAGCAAGGTAATGGATGATTCTAAATTATCATTCTGTTATTTGCCTTAATTAACAGCATGGGCATGTTCTATCCACTAATACTGATCTTTTCATATTTGTAATTGGGCCCTCCTCATTTCTTTTATTCATTTTAAATAAATGCTCATTATATTTCACTCTTTTGGACCAAGTGCTCAAACATTATGTTTCTGAATCTCTTGGTGGATGTATAGATATTAACCTCGGTGATTTGGATGTGATTAACTCTGTTGGATTGTGCCTCATTTTACTTGATTAGCTTGATTCAAGTTGCATGAATTTTGCAATTTCTTATGTTTATTCCCAGTTCCCATTTTCCATAGGGTACTGTAATTTCATTATTAAAAATAGAGTTCTTGTGCCTGGTGGGCATGAAAAAGTAGAGTGAAATAGCATCGATGATATTATATTATGAATTAAAATTTATTTCACTACCATTTTATTGTTCAGAGTTGAGTACTTCAATGCTGTCAAGATACAGTTAATTGGCACTAAGTCCTGTTGAACTCAGTAGGGTTGTTTTTGAGTATACATGAATAGAAATTCTTCTTAGTAAATGATGGGAAACAGTTTTGGTATTCTGGAGAAATGAAACGACACAAAAGACACAATGATTTGTGTGTGTGTGTGTGTGTGTGTGTGTCTTCAGGTCAGCATTGACTCTTGCTAAGTGCCTGGCTCAATCCCTGCAATTTTCTTGGCAAGGATTTTCAGAAGTGGTTTGCCAGTACATGCTTCTTAGGGCTGAGAGAGAGGGACTGGCCAAGGTCATCCAGCTGGCTTCATGTCTAAGGCAGGACTAGAATTCATAGTCTCCTGGTTTCCAGCCTGATGCTCTAACCCCATTACGCCAAATTGTCTCTTCTTAATGCTATCATAAAGTATTTCAATAGCACATTTCAGTGACTTAGAGCACTTCACATCTATTATCTCTGGCCTTGTTGCAACACCACAGTACAGCAAATCAGTATTGTTTAGTTGTGTCTCTAGATATTTATTTCCTATGTTTATATGCTGTTCATCTCAGCCTGAAAAGCAACTCTGGGATTATAACCCTGATTCTCCAGGTAAGAGGTTAGTACATAGAAGACAAGGACTGATGTGAAACTTTGAAGAGGTTAGATAAGAAAATTGTTGATGCTGTTATTTCATTGAAGGAAAGACCAATCTTTTTTCTTGGAGTCAAAACAGATTGCTGTTTCTTAATAAAAAATAATGTATTAGTGACACAATGAATGAATATGTGTGTGCATGTATGTGTGTGTGTATGTGTATATATTTGTCCTGTCAGTCAATCTTAATTCTTCCTTCCACCATTGACCTTAGCAGTGCATACACGACCAAATTCATTTATCTTAATCAGCTAAATCCAAACGACAATTCTTCCTGTGTGCGTTAATCTTTTCTTTAACGGCCTTCTGTCTGGGCTTCACCTTACGTTTGTGAGGGTTTAATGTACCAACATGGGGCATATGATTACAGAAAGCTTAAGGAGATTTACGGTTCTAGGAGTGTAAGGATACGCTTTGGTGCTAGCAGCAATAATGTTTGTTCAGCCCGTCCAATTAATGCCAGATTCATTTGTGTTAATTCAGGGAGAGACGTGCCAGTCATGATGGACTCTGCCTGTGCATACGTCTGGACTGAATGGCAGGCAGCTGATGAGGACTCATTAAATAGTGGGTGACACAACCCTAATTGTATATGTTAATTTAAGATTGCCGTGAAAGGCAAGTCCTTTCAATTGGCCAGCTGAAGCTTTTCACCCTCTGCTTTAGGCTGTCTCCCGGAAAGCCAATTTCCTGCTTTAGTGAGGGCATTTGTGTAGGACTAGCACTGTGGCAGTCCCCAGACAAAGGACAGCCATAGAACAGCCATAGGTGGCTCTAATCATGCCAATGAAAGAGCAGCACAAAGGCAGCTGAGTAGCTCTCTAGCCTCCTTCCTGCTTCTGAGATGGAGTCAGACAGCCAGGAGAGTGGAGGGCTTCGTGGGCAGAGTGGAAGACCAGCTTCTTCAGGCAGGAGAGGAACAAAGTACCTACCTGGTCTTTTGACTGTGACTTAGGAAGCATAACTTGATTTTCATTCCAGGAACAGCAGGGCCCTTTTCCCCACATCCCATAGGAAGAGGTGGATGAAGGGAGGCAGAGGGAGTAAGATACATAAATCAAGGAGAAAAGAATTAAGAAATTAATGCAGACAAGCACAGCAGTGATTGTGTAAAAGACAACTCAATGACCCAATCCCCTGTGGACTTGTGATAAAGCAAAGAAATCCTGGGATCACATTTTTATCCTAATTGAGAAGATTCTTAAAATAAATATAAAACTGAAACCAGATGTTTTCCTTTTAGGTTTGATAGATAAAGAGTGTAAAAGAAAAGTTGGAACTTTGTTAGTATATATGTCGACAGTGACAGGAATCTTATATGCACAAATATGGAAAGGCAAACTAATTCCCACAAAGGAAGAATGGATGGTAGAGGTGATGGAGATGGCAAAGATTGCAAAATTTACTATTTTAATTAAAGAAGAGAATCTAATTTTGTTTCTATTTGAAAGCCACTTCTGGACTGGATACTCGAAACTAACTCAACCTTTTTTTTTAAGGTTTTGATAACTAGAATGACTTTGTTGTTATAGAAATGGCTTGAAATCATTCAGGAATGCAAAGCAAAAAATTGAGGTTGTAAATTTTTATATTCTGCTGTGCTGAAGAAAGTCGGAAGCCACTAATTTTTTTTCTTTCTCCTCTCTTTCTGCATCTCTTTTCTTCCTTTAAATTTTTTTTCTTAACTTTTGTTTCTATTTGTATTTTATCTTACAACAGATTTTAATTAAAAAGAGTGAGCACCAGGTACTTTTGTGTAGGAATATATAGAAAATACCATAAAAATAGATGATCTACGTATCTGGATATAGAATATATATAAAATACTATACAAATACACCCCCCCCTCTGTGTGTGTGTGTGTGTGTGTGTGTGTGCGTGTGTGTCTGTCTGTCTGTATGTTTGGTTTGATTTGGTTTGGTTTCTGTTCTTTTTCAGGTAGGGCCTGGAAAGATTTGTCTTTGAAACGTAGGAGATCTTACTTTCAAAGAGAGTTAGCTGTTGTTAGTGAATTTGATGCTGAACAGCCATTTTGGGCAGTAGTTTTGTGTTCCACATTAGCCAGTTCTGAGAGATATTCAACTTTAAACATTTAGAGGGCACTAATATGCCATCTCAGTTCAGAGTGGCACTGGTCAAATGTATATGATCAGATAAACTGGAATGATATGATAGGTTGGAATGGTATGAAGTTTGTGAAGGAAAGGAAATAACCTTTAAAAGTGATGGTTACAGTAGCCTTTTGAATTCCTTACCTGAAGCATTTTTGTAGCTCCAGCCTCAGAGACATATTAGTATCAAATACCCAAAGACGTCATTTTAATTAAATCGATCCATTTAGGGAAGATGAATTTTGCACATCTTACTTGGTAGATCAAAAACCTAATTACAAAAAAATAACTGTGTGTTTCTTCCATAGATAAAGGGGAATTTTTTAAAAATCTTGCTTTTACAATATTATGGCAGGGGATGGGGATTAGCAATTCAAAGTAGTGAACATGTCTAATATTCTTTCCTCCTCCTATTTCCTCCACAATAAAACCCTGTGAGGTGAGTTGTGTTGAGAGCAGGGGTGAGTTCTACTCACCTTTGCTACCGGTTCTAAAGGTACACGCGCTTTGCACGTGGTCGGAGCACACATGCACACTTTGCGCATGCTGAACACACACTCCCATGCATGCGCAGAAGCTTTTTTTGACAAAAAGCCTCAAAAAAAGTGTTCTGTGCATACGCGCGAGCATGATCTGCGCGCTTCGCTCAGAGACCAGTAAGTACAGGCACGCGGGTGGACCCAGCTCCCAGTCGCATAGAACCAGTTCAGTGACATCACAGTGTCACCGCTACTGGATCACGCGAACCGGCCCGAACCAGGAGCAACCCACCACTGGTTGAGAGAGACCGACTGGCCCAAAATCAACCAGCCAGCTTTCATGCTTTGGGTGGAACTCAAAGTTACGTGGTATCTAGGCCAGCACCTTAACCACCACACCAAACAGTATCATGCCTTAATTTCTTTAACTTGCTATTTCTTATTCCTTTTCTGTACTTTGCATAATGATGCCCACCCCCAAGGGGAAGTATGATGGGAACGTACATATGCAAACAAAAAAAAAGGATGTACTGTGCAATTAATCTTGCTTTAGAAAATTCTAAGTGTTGACGGTTTCTCACTTTTTCCATTATGCCAATATTGGACACCTCCTCATCCCTTGTCATAAGTTCAGAGGCAGAACTAGTCATTCTGATGAATGTGCGTGCATAATCCACATATTGTATAATGCTAACTTCAAATATCATGGGAATTTGTGTCTCCTATAAAGACAGATAGGTTTAGGTGGATAGGACATCTTGTTCATAAAGATGGCTACTGCATCTATACATAATTCTGAGTCAATTGAACAAGTGCAGGTTTTGCTGCTACTCCTGTTGAGGACTGAATCTATTTCCAACTACATACTATATCATATGCCATCTTAGAACAGACTGCAAGGTGGATGGTGTGTATTATAGAGATCTAAGAGGATGGAGAAACTAGAAGCATTTGAAATGTGGATTTACAGACGGCTGTTACGTATAAACTGGGTTAACAAAATTACAAATTAGGAGATGATAAGCCACCTGGGAAAGCAAAGGGAAATCATCAAAGCCATTAAAAAGCGAAAATTAGAATATTTTGGACATGTGATGCGACACCCAGAAAAATATTCTGGGTGTCTGCATCCTTCACTTAATCCTTCAGGGAAAGATTGAAGGCAAACAAGGTCCAGACAGAAGAAGAACATCATGGCTTCAAAACCTAAGGGACTGGTTTGGACAAAACTAAGCAGCACTTTTTCATGCGGCTGTTGACAAAAATAGGATTGCCAACATGATTGCCAACTTCCGATGATAGATGTGGCCGAAGAAAAAGAAGAAGAAGAGGAAGAGGAGGAAGAGGAGGAGGAGGAAGAGGAAGAAGAGGAAGAAGAAGAGGAAGAAGAAGAGGAAGAAGAAGAGGATGTAACGTGAACTTCCCTTCTGTTGGCTGAAATTCTGTGCAGCAGTTGGGGAAGCTTACTGCCTTGGTCCATAAAGGTCCCTTTTCACTTTCCAGGCCTGTAAGTAGGTTTCTTTTGAGAGTGTATAATCTCTCTGTCTGTAATATCAGGTAAATGTAGGGATTCTGTTGATTGCCCCAATAGTTATTTGAATCCCCAACTGGGTCTATGATCTTCATCATCCCCACTGAAGTAACCCCGAATTCAGAATTTCATGCTTTACTCCAATCGCTTCAGCACTATGAGTCTGGCCAGATTCTTGATTTGGCTTTTATCTTGGGTAAAAACATGGATCTCTTATGTGGTATCCTTGCCAGAGATGAATCATTCTTTGTTGAAAGCTGGGCTGCCACAGCAAATTCCCTTCTGAAGAAGAGAAGATTAGTTGGTCTGCCCAGATTAATGGATCTAATTGGATTCCAGGCAGCACTGGAATATATTTCCTTAAATCTAATTGATTATTCTATTGATAATCAAACTTGAAAGAATAAAGTCTTCAGAGCACTTGATGTGATGGTGATTAAGCTATGTTCCTTGCCAGAGCCCATAATGTCCCATGGCATACAGGCAGTTGTGTGGGATGAAGAGACTTGAATGATTATAGTGCAGCTCTAGGAACAAATTGAAACAAATTGGTTAGGCCTCATTACAAAGACAATACCGTAATGGTCCTTGATTATATCTATGAAGAACCAGCTTCTGGAGTTCTTAATGCTGTTGGATGTTTGACATAGCTCTTTGTGGTCCTATCCACTATCCTTCTACCATTCAAGCTTCATTGTAACCACTTTGCATGCTTTCTCACATACAAAATAGCTTGGATATGTGCCACTTTGTACATTATGTTATCTAAGATATCCAGCACTTCATTGCATAACATTTGTTTGAGACTTTCATTGCTTGTCTTTTGAGGAAGTGAATAAGACATTTGGATTGTTTCCCACCATTTCTTGCCTATTAGAACTTTCACTGGCTTGTTTTATAAGGACTTCCAAGGACTGCATTTTGGAGATTAACACCGTTATACAAGGAAATGGAGTTTTCTGACACCTTGCTTAAGAAGTCTCTTCTAGACTGACCTATTTTAATAAGAGTATGCTGGAGTAGATTCACCTCAGCTTCAATGCAAAAACTGCAGTGGGAGATTATATATAGCTGGCACTTGACTCCAGATAGATTGGCATATATATTCTTCCAAGTGTTGGAAAGGTTGCTAAAAAAAGAGTCATTTTTTTATTTGACGTCATCATGCAATAAAGCTATTCTCTTTTGGCATAAAATTTTTGGGGAGAAAAGTACTATCACTAAACAAAGAATTGAATGCTTCCCAAAGTTAGGCCTACTGCATTTATTTACAGGACCAAACCTTATGCTTAAAAATAAGGCACATGTTTTCTAATTTTAGCAGCTAAAGTAATAATGGCCCAACATTGGAAAACTTATATAACATAACAATTGAGATGTGAATTAACAATCCCTCTTCAATTCCCACATTAGAAAAAAGTTAAAATAATGGCATATCAGAGGCAGGAACCATAATTTTATCAAATTTGAATGGATTTTATGGCTTACCTCAGTAACAGTAGACTATAATATGGTAATATTTTACATATAGTGTATGGTGATTTTCACATGTACAGTACTTGTCTATTTTAATAGATTTATTTGTATTTTATATATTATTTCTTTCTCTGTCCATCTTAAATTTATGTTAATTTAATTACCCAATAATGTTTGTTAATTATAGTTTAATAAAAACAAATTAAAAAAACTCAACCATCAACCAATATTTATCCATACTGTAGAGAAAGAAGTGAGGACACAGTTCCAGGAATTCTGAGATGAAACAGATTATCTGTGGTACTTTTCTACTACAGTGTGGATTTAGTGGATTTAGTGTGTGGATTTAGACCTGGGTTTGACAGGTGATGCCTTGGTCCCTTTGATGAATGAGCCACATAAAAGATAGATATTGACTTTGTTGATTCTTCTGGATTTCACAGAAAATTTTGTTCCCACTGATCAATGTATCTTTGGAGTGCTTGGGAACCGGAGATTGGAGGTATCACTCTGCACTGGTTCTGCTCTTTTGTCTCTGGACATGCTCAAAATACAGCATTGGGAAACATCTGCTCAACCTGCTCAACCTTATGTCATTGCCCCTTCTTAATCTTGTACTGTCTCATGTTGTTTGTTTGGCTGTTTGTTTATATGTATATTTATTTGTACATTGTCTATGTTTTTTATTGGAAGCCGCCCTGAGTCCTTTTGGAGAAGGGCAGCATATAAATTAGATTATAAATAAATAAATAAACCTCTTTGGAATTGTCTTAGAGAGTTTCACAAAGTTCCATCTATTCTCTCATATTATAAGATAAAACCTATGGGATGTTTCCAGCAAGGATATGTACAGTTGAGCCAATTATCACTAATAGGCTGATGACATTGCACTTTTTGCAATATATCCTCAGGATGGGATACATTGAAAAACTTCACATTTCTCTAGCTATAAGGGCCTGGTTTAGGAAAGCAAGCCTCAACTGAATTCAGGCAAGGTAGAGTTGTTTCTGAATCGACGGCTGAGTTTCTTGATTCAGGTTCACAGTCTGGGGTCTTTCCTAAATTCACTGCTGATTCTGGATAAGCATACATTATCATACATTAAGCGACATCTTAAAGAACTAGTTGTATCCCTACTTGGAGAAGAGAGACCTGGTGTGGTGGGATTACAACAATATGATCTTTGTTGGACTGTTGAAGACAGATTGGAACATTTGCTCTCCATAGTTAACTCAGAATATAATGACCAGGGCATCTCATATCACCTTTCTATCAGGGGTGAAATCCAGCAGGTTCTGACAGGTTCTGGAGAACCAGTAGCAGAAATTTTGAGTAGTTCCAAGAACTGGCAACTACCACCTCTGGCTGGCCCCAGAGTGGGGTGGGAATGGAGATTTTGCAATATCCTTCCCTGGAATGGGGTGGAAATGGAGATTTTGCATATCCTTCACTTGCCAGGCCTACCAAGCCAGGCCCACAGAACCGGTAGTAAAAAAGATTGGATTTTACCACTGCTTTCTATTGAGACAGTTACAATGAATCATGGGTGTCCTGGGTATTTTCCAAGCTCAAATCAAAGTGCTCTTTGTGATGTACTAAATCCTACACTCTTAAGCTTTCAGTTAGACAATTTTTGCATGCCACATCATGGTACATTATAATGCTATACTTTTTTTATTTTACTTACAGGAATTTCAAACACTTGTGGGAAAAAAATCTGGTTTTGAATTGTTTTTATTTGATCAAAATTCATTATAATTAGGATAGACAATTTTCAAAAGCCTATCTAAAAGGTTTATACTTTCCAAGAATTCTGAAGTATAGACAAAAAAAATCCTCACCTGAAGTTTCAGTAAAAACAAAGTTATACCCCAGATTAAGAACAGTCATTTAAATACGTTAAGATTCATTTGTTAGATTTATATATTATTTTTCTTTTAGGAGTTTAAGAAAGTATTCTTCCCTTTTCCACTTTTATTCCCTTTGCAATGAGCAGTCAAGTCAAGAAAGAATGACTGGCTGAATAATCACCATAAATACCATAAAATTTGATAGTTGAGGGTGGATTAAACCTAAGCCTCACTGGTTCTTTTCCTGTACCTTAACCACATTACCAGAAGTGGCTATCATATATTTTTTTAAAGAGAAAGGAATTTAACTCTATATTTGAACATCTCTTAAATTTCTCTAGGTTTTGTTAACATTCAACTATTGTGGCACCCCAAAGGACAGTGCCAGGAACCACTAAAGCAGTGCCAAAAGACTTAAACCAGCCCTTCCCCTTTAAGAAAACCAAGAAGCACCAGCTGAAAGGAAACTCAGAGCAGCCTGCTAACAAAAGTAACAAAAGCTCTTACAAAAGTAACAAAGCTGACCTGAAACACTTAAGTAGAGCTAAACTAAACATTGAGATAAGGGGAATCAGGCTAAAAATAAACTGTCCAAGATAAACCAAAACTCCCTTTTTCCTGCCCCAGGATTAAACCCCAAGGACAGGACAAACAAAAGACCTGGGACCAAGATTAACCCAGGAAAACAAAATCCAGGGCAATCAGAAACACATCAAAACCCATCAAGCTGCAGAGCTTCAAAGGGGAATTAAGCATAAAAGGCTCAGATTCACACTTCCAAATTGCTTGCAGGCCAGGAACGCTTGAGCTGTGTCACTTTTTGCTTTTTGCCTTCCTAAATTAAGATCATT
>JANHFM010004301.1:78526-90485 GCA_032468115.1 Grayia smithii
GGAGCAGAGAGATGGGCGCCCCCCCTTCTCTCACCCCACTTAGGCGACCCCTGTGAAAGGGTCGTTCGACCCCCCCCCAAAGGGGTCCCGACCCACAGGTTGAGAGCCACTGGTCTACGGGCTATTGCTATTTTTCCTTACTTAATGACGGCAGCTCCTTTGCCCAGGTCGTATCTATACTCCAGGTATCCATTGTGAAGGGAGAGAGAGATAAAATCTCCTTTCCCATCTGTCTTCTGTCCATTGTAGAAAATTAAGCCGTTGGGATTTCTGCTCAGGAACGCCACTTCCATGGCCATCTTATCCCTGCGGGAATTGAACAAGAGGCACGTCAGCAACATGGAAGGAAAATGCCATTCCTGAAAGCTTCACAACATCTAGAGGAGATTTGTCAAAGTATTTAATGACTGGCAGAGACAGGGTAACAAGGTCAGCCAATGAATAGGGCTTAGTAACAAGGTCAGCCTATAGGAGCTGAAACAGTTTGGAGCCTGGGCGTGGCTTAGTTCTGAAACCTCTGAGTCTGGGTTAAAGCTGAAACTAGTTCGCTGAATTGAAACTGAAACTGTTCTCTCCTCTGCCTGTTGGTATTGTATATTTATTTCATGTGTTATATTATGTATAAAGAGAAGCTAATGAGTCCTGCTGGATCAGTTTACCTGGCCGTGCTTTCCGGATTTGATTTCTGCAACAAACTCTGACAAGATTTAACCGCCGTTTCAACTGGGAAAAATAATTTTCCACGTTACAAACCTCCCCTCACTCAACACACACACACACACAAAAAACCCCAGAAGAAAAGAAAAGGTTTTTTTTTTAAAAAAAGAAAAGAAAAGAAAAAAAGAAAAGAAAAGTAGGCCGTATGAATATTTCATCTGGAAATTTGACCTGATTCCTGGACTGGATCCGATAGGGAATCAAGCCCGAGAGGATTTCGAGTTCTTAAAATGAATTAAGAGGCTTCCGAACAGATTCCGGCAACTTCCCTGCTTGTCAAATCCCCTCAATCGGTTTGGAACGATAAGAGAAGGTAACCTTTATTCTCTTTTACGCTGAACCGCGTTACAAAATAATAATAATAATGAAATTCTGTGGAATGAATTGATTCAAGCTGCCGAATCCAAGCAAGGCCATCCGCTCTGAAAGTACCAGGGCACGAGTTCAGAACAAACCCATGATCCCATTTTGACCCAATTCACACATCCCTGTGTGGGATGAAAGAGAAGAAGAAGGGAAAAAAAAGAAGAGTAGAGAAGACATAGAGAGGGGGGGAAAAAAAGGAAGGAAAAGAAAAGCTCTATAGCAAAGCTGACTGGGGGATTCTGGGAGTTGAAGTCCACCCATCTTAAAGTCACCAAGGTTGAGAAACACTGCTCTATAGGGAGTCCTCGGCTTACGACCATTTGTTTAGCGTTCCAAGTTTATAAGGGCGCTAAAGAAAGGCCACTCCTCGCAGTTAATGACTGTGGCTGCATTCCCCGCGGTCAAGTGATCCAAATTGGCAATGGAAGTGCACTCTACGTGGCAGCGTTATAAGGGTCTTGTGATCGCAATCTTCCCAGGGGGAAATCCAGATTCACTTAATGGCCACGTGGTTCACTTAAAAACCGCAGTTGTTCGCTCAATGGCCATGGCAAAACAGGTTATAAAATCGGGCATGACTTCACTTAGGGTTAAGACCATCTCCATCAATATTGACAGGGAGATCCACTAGAATATAAACTTGAGAGCACACCCCACTCTTTATAACACTGATGATGTTACCTAGTTGGGTAATGAAACGTCTGCAAGAAAATAAGCCAGCTCGGAGAACACCAAGGATGCCTCATGTCAACCCTCAATCCTTCCTTCCTTCCTTCCTTCCTTCCTTCCTTCCTTCCTTCCTTCCTTCCTTCCTTCCTTCCTTCCTTTCTTCCTTCGGTACTAGCACTGATGAAGGAAAAGGAAGAAGAAACCTACTGTAGATCTGGCACAAATGTTTGGAGACCGTTCAGCTCCAGGTATGAAAATCCGTTGAAGTCCGGCAGAAAAGGCACAGTCTGATCCATTTCTGCAACTAAGAGAGGGAAGGAGAAGAAGAAGTGGATAATGGATAAAATAACAGAAGTCACTTAACTGGATGTGTGCTAAGGGGTGGTTGGTTGAATAAACTGGGTTTCTCCCTTTAGCTAACCCAAAATCCAACATACTGCAAGCTACCCAATCTGTGGATCAAAAGCTGCCACGAAAGGGGCTTGGAATGAAAAGTGGATGATATTTCTTCATTTTTAAATGTTTAAAGAAATGTCAAGAGACCCTTGGAAATCCTGGCTGGGGGAAAGCCCTTATATGGGAGCAGGATAGCTTAATACCGAAACTTCCTTCGCGTTCTGCCAGATTTCCCCAAGAAATGGGCATAATATTGGCAGGAGCATAATCAGCCTTATGCCAGGAGAAGCTAGCTGGGGAATTCTGGGAGTTGAAGTCCACCCTTCTTCAATGTACCTAGGATCTCCCTCGCTTGCCACTCTGATTTCAGCAGCTTGTCATTCCGCTTGGATGATGATTTATAAGCATTCTGATCGCAGCCGCATCCTCACCTCCCTTTTCCCCTGGTACCGCTTACCTGATTCGCAGAATTCGCCTCCTCGTCCCATGGGGCATTCACATTTCGATCCGCCTTCTGGCAACACCAAGCAGGTGGCAGAGAGGTGGCAGGGGTTGGGGTCACAGGGATTTCTCTCATCAGCACAGGTGGGTCCTAGGCAGCAGTGGGTTTCACATTAAGTTACTATCGGTTCAACACGCTCGCACGCTCGCTTCGTATGCACACGCGCCTGCCTTCCACGCATGTGCTTTGATTAAATTATCTTTCCGTTGATATATAATTTTATGGTACTACTCCCAAAAAATAAGTGGCATTACCTAGTTTTAGAAAATACATTTTTCCCAAGGGGGAAGGGAAAAAGTGAGATTACTATAATACTACTACTATAATATATAAAAGTGTACGCAAATGATGAAACAGATGTAATAATTAAATAAATAAATAAGAAACTGAAATGAAGATGGATGCAAATAGAAAACCGGGGCTGCTCGAATACCATTCTGGATTGAATTGAAAAGGGAAACAACAAGAGAGAGAGGAAAGGAGAAGAGAGGAAAGGAGAGGGAGAGATAGAAGAGAGGGAAAAGCAGGGGGAGGGGAAGGAGGAGTAGAAAAGAGGGTCAGAAAGGGAGGAAGAAGAGAGGAGTGGGGGAAGGGAAGGGGAAGTAGGGAAGAGAAGGAGAGGAAGAACGAAGAAAGTAAGAAGAGATGGAGGAAGGAAGAGAAGGGGAGGAGAAGAGGAAAAGTTGTGGTAAAATAAAGGAGGGTAAATGGTAAAAGAGCAGCCCCCAACAATTAAAAATGAAAGTTAAAAGATAAGATGAATGGAAAATGATGAATAAAAGATTGTACACTCAATTATGTTTATGAGAAATAAAAATAAAACTTTTTAGAGAAAAAAAAAGAAAAGATTTTTTTTTTCATGGAACAAGGCAAAATTTGCGGGAGCAATTAGAACTTCCTGAAATCAATTTGGAATAATGAGTTTAGGATGGTCAAATCCATAACATTTATGTTGTACCGTTTCTCATTTTTTATATTGTCCAGTTTCTCTAATCTCAAATCCATTTCTTCTTGCTTCTGCATATTCATGGTGATAGGTTTTTAAGTTTGCATGGAAAGCATGTGCATCTCAGTGCACATTTTATGGACATGTGCAATTCTATGTGCTTTTTCAACTTCCTTTCCTGAGGAGCAAATTGCATCAAATTTTTTGGAAAGGACACATATTCATAACATGTATACTCCTGGAAGGAATGAATTGGAAATCTAAATCTGCATAATTGATTTTTCTGGCTACTTATGAAAGTGAGATGATGGTTAGATTTTTTTTGCTGAAAAGAATGTTGATCCAAAAGAAGTATCGGATAAGTTGAAACAGATGTTTTTAATCGGAATTGTTGCACATGAGAACTGGGTGTGATCAATTCAGATATTATTTCCAATACTTCTATTTATCTGAAAGCAAGATTATGCTGAGAACTCCCCTGATTTTATCTTCACAGTTAATCTCTGAAAGAAGTTGCTTTGGACCAATTAACTCAAAACTTCCCAGTGAACTGTGTAGTTGAAGAGATACTTGGAGTTGATTCAAGCTCAAGATTACATTTTTCTATTTGTTGCTACTCAGCATCAGGTTTAATGTTTTCCTTAAAACATGTTGTTGCAATGTCTCTATTGTGAACCTGAATAAACTAAGAAGGATATGAAACTAGTATGCTAGGATGTGTCTGGTGCAAATAACCAGGAACATTTGTTGAGTTCAATAGTAATAGCAATAGTAATAGCAATAGCAATAGCGCTTAGACTTATATACTGTTTCATAGTGCATTATATCATTCTCTAAGCAATTTAGAGTCAGCATATTGCCCCCCAACAATCTGGGTCCTCATTTTACTGACCTCAGAAGGATGAAGGGCTTGAGCCAGTGAGAATTGAATTCCTGGCTGTGAGCAGAGTTATCCTGTAATACTGCATTCTAACCATTGCACCACCATGACTCTTGAACTCTGGTCTGAGTTCAAACCCTTGAAGAGTTTATTATTACTACTTCTAAAACAAGAATGTAGTCAACTAACAGTTAAAGCTAAATTGATGCTAGATAAGGGTCAATGGAATTCATGGGGGCTGGACTTAGGGTTTTTGTGACAATGTAATGACTCTAAACTGATAACACATTTAACCCCACCTTCCAGATCAGCCTCTTCTATGTGCTGCCTAGGAAACAGGATGTAGAAGGCATTTGATCTTCATTGCCTTGAGTTCGGTATCTGGGAGCAACTGTTATCCTACTTCATCTGAAGTTAGAATATTATTATTATTTTAAAAATGGATCAAATAAAAGCTGCTTGGATCCTTGGGTAGTAATTTGAGGACACAGAGAAGGTTAATCTGGGAACCTTTGAGTAAGTTTCTGAATAGGGAGCAAAGCAGTATGTTTCACAATACTTTCCACTGGTAAGGGACTGTTTTAACCATAATTAAAGGAGTTCTGGGTTATAGCATGGCAACAACTAGATTGCTTATCAAAGTCTGATAGCTATCTGGAGGAATAGGAAAATACTAAAGTGTGGAAATTAATTCACAGGCTAATGATTTTTTAATTAGTATTTAAAAGCTCAAACTTCAGCATTATATTTGCCTTTAGGGAACTGAACAGAATAATCCAGGTAATTAGAGGAAGTAGAGATACTCAAACAAACTTATGGATATAATGCAATAAAAGATGTCTGAAGGTCAATAGAAATACTCAAAGCAAGGGTATGAAATTATTGGACAACAATCAGCCCTTGATTCCATCAGTTCTTTTATATTCTTCACAAAACATTTAAAAGGTCACAACAAATGAAGCATATATTACCCTTTCTTCCCAAATTTGGTAAAAGATCATCTTGAACTTTAACTGAACATGGGAAGCAATAATTATTTTAAAATCACTGTTGTGAATTACCATCACAGTAGGAAAAAAAATGTAATTTGCAGAGGCATAATTCCTTTAATTTAGGAAGGTTATGAAGGTTGGAAGTTTCAAATGTTCTCTTCCAGAATCTACCTACTTGGGGCCTGTTTCCTGTTTTGGGACAGGGACTTGTCAATTCCCGTTGCCATCACCTATCTTCCCAGGACGCTTCCTCAGTGTCCTCCCCCAGGTCCCTTTGTGTGCAAAAGATAAGATTGTTGCAACCTGTGTTGCCTTTTTGGGGATTAGAATCAGTGATGGGTTTCACATATTCTTACCACTGGTTTGCCGCATGCGTGTGCACATGCTTGCTTCACATGCACGCCTTCTGCGCATGCGTCCAGCCTTCCACACATGTGCTTTGCTCACTCATGCGCCTTCCATGCATGCGCCCTGCCTTGAAAACGTGGCTAAATAGGATGTCTTTACGCCAGGACAGGTGGGCGGGCCCACCACCATCTCTGCTACCGGTTCACGTGAAACGGTATGAACTGGCCGAATACCACCACTGATTAGAAGATAAAAATGAAAGAATGCAATCTCCTGTCTAAATAGCATAGAGGTATGTGAAACCAGTGTTTTCAGCCATTTCTTTTCTTCTTCAGGATATAGACCAATATCACCAGAGATAATGAGAATCCCTCTGTTAAAAGAGGAAGATAAAATGTAATATTTTTTTTTATTTCAGATATTGATGTGCAGATATTCCCTGCTGGGTGAGAAAAAAGCAAAGCTGCCTCAAAACAAAAACAACATCTAATTCGAACTGAGTTGAAAAAAAATCTATCATGCAGTGCTCCAGTCAAACCACAAGATGCCACTGGTCAAGATGCAAGGCCTTCCCAAAGAAACTGGAGGTGTCTTATTGTTGTTTCTGTTGTGGTAATAGATGACAAAAAGTTTCCAAAAGAAAAATACCATATGCATTTCAGTGTGAAACCTGGATGAAAGAAAGCTGACCTTAAATAATGCAGGATCATCTCTCCCTGAGGGTATCTGCCGATCCAATCAGGTTGGACAGTGTAAGGGGATGTGAGAATAACCTTGAGGAACAGGAAGAAAAGTTACAACCAAGACAAAAGTCAGATAAGATAAATCTGAGCCTTCCTTCCTTCCTTCCTTCCTTCCTTCCTTCCTTCCTTCCTTCCTTCCTTCCTTCCTTCCTTCCTTCCTTCCTTCCCTCCCTCCCTCCCTCCCTCCCTCCCTCCTTCCTTCCTTCCTTCCTTCCTTCTTTCCTTTTTATGTCTTACTTATCGGGGAGTGGAACATATTGCTGATCTGTGTATTACATTTTCTTGAAATATAATTTGCATTCCCCAAAATACACACCTCTGTCTTTCAGCTGCCTAGGACACACTTTAAACAATAAGAGGATAATGCAAAGTCAAGCTCCATTCCTGGTGATTACATGGATTTATCCATACTGTTTTCTTGGCGGATATGATGTGGATATGGTTTACTATAGTATACCTTCTTCTATAGCTCTGGGATTACAAGATAGTCTCCCATTGGAACACTAACCTAACCTGACTCTTCTTAGCTTTTAAATGATGGATAGATACTGCTACATGTCATAAAACCTAAGCATTATCTCAGTTCTAAAAAGATGGATGTGTGGCCACTGATTTATTTGTTCTTAGCATGAAGACTGCAAGATCTGTTAATGGCATTTCACAATATGTTCGTTGCAAAATAAAAAATATGCATATAATTTCAGGCAAAAACCTGAACTGGTGTTCATAAGGCTATTAACTCATTTCTGTTTCCTCAAAGACCTACAAATTAGATAAATCAACCAAGAAAGACACTCAATGAAAGATACTTTCCTATGATCCTAGCAGTGTGTTCCTTGACAGCTGGTATCTAATCAAATTTATATTTTGAGTAGAAATTGCTATCAAGAATTTGTGATGGCTCAAAACATGTTATAGGATCGAATTCATATCTCAATTTTTATTAGTTTCAACCTCCAATGATTATTATTCTGTGTGACATTAGTTTTATCTTTTCTTTAGCATAAAATGCTGGGTCAGATGCATGATTTTACTTATACTTGAGATTTCATGGCAATCCTGAATGGGTGTGGATGCTCGTGTAGCCAAATAAATGTATAAGTTTAATTTCAGAAGGGTTTTAATTTATTTGCCATGATTATTATGCTGGCAATCAAGTGACATAAAACAAGCCTATTAAATGTTTTTATTCACATCTATAGAAATGCAGGAAAGCAAATACCGACATCATTAAAAACATAAGTTCTTCAAAAGAATGTTGCACTCCAAAGCAAGTAATTGAAGTTTTATTTAATCTCTTACCGGTGTTCACAGCCACCAGAAGAAAGAAAGGGAATGGCAGTCCTCTCTATATGGAAATGACTAACATCAGTCCAAGGCCAGAGACCTAAAGCAAGCAATATTTCAACCAAGGCATTAAAAGAGGATGAAAAGGCAGTAACAATGAAAAGATGAAAACCTACAGCAGCATTTTGGCCAAGAAGGAATATTTTGCTTTTCTAGGATAACTCTTTGAAAGTGTTATCTTGAAACCTTGATTTTGGTTGCGGAGGTTATCTTGAAGCACAGATTCAAACTGCAAAGTTTTAGAAAATAAGGTTTTTTTTAAAGCAGAGTTTGTCGTCAACTGTAACAAAAATAAACATCTTTAATATAAGTCCCAGTTTATACCTATAAGTTGCAATTCTATATGTGCTTTTGGAAAGTCATTGCATATTACAGAGCAATCTTAAATTGGGTTGGGAGTTATCTGACCAAGGCAGATGATAAAGTGTTTGTTGCTCTTGTTTACTTTGGTGGAGTTATTGGGGTTGTGTGCCTATCCTCAGATGATCAAAGTAGAAAATTTTCCTACTCCCAAATTAGTACTGGATAGGTTCTTTCCAGGCAGAGGAAGTGCATCAACTTTATATGTAGCACCAAAACAGTATTTTGGAGCTTAAATTGAACTAGCAGTGGCTTTGATCCTGGATACTGTATGACTTTCCTTGTCATCAGGACCTCTACTGAGGTTGAATCCTCATGATTAGAGTAGACAAGTGAAAGAGATGGGACCTTCTGCTCTCCCGAAGCCATTGAATGAAATTGTTGAGGAATGTAACGTGGCTGTTCCAGCAGATTGGCTGATGTGATCGGGTTTTTAAATTCCTGTTTGTTTTTAAATTGTTTTTTAATATTAATTTTAATTTGTTTATAAAACTGTTTTTATGTCTTGTGAGCCACCCCGAGTCCTTCGGGAGAAGGGCGGCAAATAAATAAAATTAATAATAATAATAGTCTGGGAGTGACACGGGGGAGGGCCTTTTCCTATGTATCAGATAGCTGAACTTTTGAGAACAGGAACATCTCAAAATCTTCCCATTTCCTGAGATCCCAATGGTTCGTGTGATGGATGAGGCAATGTTTTAGGTAATCTGGCACAGATCTATGGAGGACTTTGAAGATTAAGCCCAGCATCCTAAAACTGTGCCAAAGAAGTGAACATATGCTGCATTGTGCATATGATAATTTAATGGTAGCACTGTAAACAGCTCTTTGCTTAAGATTTGTGCTTAGCAAAACTGTACTCCGTCAAGAATTCCTTAAAGAATTAAGATGAATTATTGCTCCTTCAAAGAATGTGAGGATGAAAACGAACATGAATAACTGTAGTGATAAAAGAGTTAATTATTATATATGCAAAACTATTGTACAGGCAAATGGGAAATTGGTTGCTTTCTTACAATAGCTATAAATCTATTCTCACCTACAGACTCACTTTGGAGATAGCTATTCTTTGGCAAATTCCTTTCCAAACAAATCTGAGGATTCAACACAGACAAAGAATAACAAAAGTATCTGTACCTTTGCCATTAATAAAGTGCTGTTCGGCATCCTGTTAATGCATTTAATCAATTCTGAAAATAATTATGTATTCATTATTTGCAGGGTAGCTTGCATAGCTTTGAAAATGTTTTAAGCCAACTATTAAAGGTGCCAACTGAAGGGTAGCTTTTAGTGTTTTTTAAATGGCATTTTTCCTACATTTTTGTTTAGCTTCAGGTATCTTTTCAGATTCATTTTTTTTACCTTGAAATTTCAAGACAAATTCTTGAACATAACATAGTTTTATGACATAGTTTATTCTTTATTAATCAGCTTGAGTGCTAAAGGAGGTTCTCCTGCATGCCAATATATCTCTTTATCTACCCAGTTCTGTTTTTATGTTTCACTTAAATTGCTGCATAGTTTTTCCTTAAGTCAGCTTTTCCTGAGGTCTGTGAGTTACTAGATAATTTGAAAATGAAGGTATTTTTTATTACGAATTGATAACGTTTCTGCAGAGTATCTTTACGTATCCAGAGAGGGCCAATTTTCAGCATAGAAAACACTCCTAAATATATGCATACATTCTCAAACTCAGCTAAAATACATCGCTGTATTTTACAGAGATGTAAAATCCTGCTTCCTGCTTGTCTTAGAGATTAATGTTCTAGTATAAAAATTACAGTATTTTACCTTTAGGATTCAGCAACCCTTTGCCTTTCTGTGTAGTAATCTAATTTGAGTGCCTTTATTAGGGATTCTACCCCGAGAAGCTGTGCGGTTGGAATTTTACATCACCTTTTATATGCAGTATTAAAACAGCTCTGACAGAACCGGTTTACTTAGCTGTATATGGTATTTTTGGAGGCAGGAATTTTATTTAAATCTGGGGATTGTTCCCCATAGGGAAATGTAGCTATATCCCTATGCTTTGTTCTACCCTCATTTTCCTACTTCTGTCAGTTTGCAAAATTTATCATCTTTGAATGGATTTTTTTTTTTCTATCTGGGCCTTTGAATTGATTGGTTGAGTGGTTGTTTGTATTCATTGTGTTCACTGTGTCCATCCATCGTTCACACAAACACTGCGTGACAGCCCCAACTCTGTAAAAGAATTTCCCTCCCATTTGAAACTGCAGGCTGCTTACTATGAGCTATACAAAAACCACCTGAGCAGATGTACAGGAAACATTTTGAAGTTTCGATATTTCCAAAATGCAAAGTTGATTCATTTTTGCATGTTTTTTCAAATTTGGCACACTGAGAGGCTTTTTTTCTTTTGGGCTGCAATATGTTTTTTTTAACTAGTGGGTTTAACTTAATGGTAACTGAACATGGTTTGATTATATTATAGCTGAATTTGAAATGAATTTGCGTGAGATAAAAAAAAGGAGTGTATTATTAGTACTCAATTATTATTCTGTCAAAAACATTAATCTGCATGAGCTTCATGGCAGCACTTGCCAGACAAATAAGGAAAAGTAGCAAGAAGTTTGGTGAGTTGGTCTGACACCATTATATGCATGGAGCCCATTTTGATTGGACATCCTACATCAGGAGTCCCCAACTCCCAGTCTGCAGATTGATACTGGTCCATGCTGCGAAAGTGGCGTGTGAGCACCTAAAGCTCCATTTGCATATGCACGGGATTAGGTTGCGCACTAAATACTATCCCATCCACCACCCCTCCACCACCACTGTGGCCACTGCTGCTGGTCCATGGAGCCAGAAAGGTTCGGGACCACTGCCTTACAGGTAAATATTTAATCTCAATTTGATACATTATAATTGTAATGTGTGTGTGCACTGACAGGAAAATGCAAATAGTCCTCAATTTACAACCATTCATTTAGTGACCATTCAGAGTTATAACGGCACTGAAAAAAGTGACTTACAATTGGTTCTCACAAGTACAACCTTTGCAGAAACCCAGGATCCTGCATTTACCATTTGCAACTTCCCAGTCACCTTCCATCATGGAAAGTCATTGGAGGAAGCTAGATTTGCTTAATGACTGCGAGATTCATGTAACAACTTCAGTGATTTGATTAACAACAATGGCAAAAAAAAAAGGTCATAAAATCAGGCACATCTCACTCAACAACTGCCTTGCTTATCAACAGAAATTCTGGTCTAATTGTAGTCATAAATCGAGGATTCCCTGTGATTTCAGCCAGTGAGGATTTTATACTGCGTTTGAGAGGGCGCAGAAATTCAGTTTCTAATCAAAGGGCTTGTCTTGATATTACATTTCATCTAGGCTTGCACCTTTGCAAAATTTCAAATGGGGCTTAAGACTGAAGCAAAATATCTCTAGTCTTTTTCCAGGAATGATCCAGGAATGATACAACATCTGCAAAGAGCAGTTGAACATCCAGTTGTCAGGGTTCCAAGTAACAAGCCCACCGGAATCAAAACTCCAAGGCTTTCTTTGTTTGTTTGTTTGTTTATTTATTTATTTATTTATTTATTTATATGCCGCCCATCTCCTGAGGGACTCGGGGCAGCTCACAGAAGACAAAACATACAATAAACATTTTTAAAACAATAAAAACAAAATTAAAGTCAGCATTAAAATAAATTAACACCCTTCAT
>JANHFM010004301.1:110921-126175 GCA_032468115.1 Grayia smithii
GGCCAAGGTTGGAGACCCCTGGTCTAGACTGTGGTTCCTTCTTCTCAAGAACATTCTCACAAACCTTGCACTATGGTTAATAACTGCTGAATAATGCTGTCTTGACTGTACACACAGTCCCAAAAGTGCTTTTTCTAAAATGCCACTGGACTTCCTTGGTTCCCCCCCCCCCTTTAAAAACATTTTACTTCTCATCCAAGAAGCTTCTCCAGTTCTGACTGGTGGAAAATGGAAGGATTCATATTCTTTGCAATTGTTAGCACTCGGAAGGTTGGTTGTTCGCTCTCTGAGAGTCATTGAGGCTTTATCTGTATCCTCAGTCACCTGAATCAGAGTGCAATTGGGCATGGAACCTTTTTGGGACTACTGAAAGAACTCCTAATGTAAACAGGAGACAGGTGGTGTTGTATCCCTGCCCCTTTGAAGACAGCAAAGTTTACATTCTGGACTGAGGGGACCACTGATTTGAAAGAGGAGTCAAAGAGGCCATCAATGTTAAAATTGAACAGCCCTCCGACAACAGAAAATTTAAAAATGTCAACTGTGAAAATAAATACAATAGGGCTGGATCTAAAACCTAGACCTCGGTGTATAAGTGGTTTGAAAATGGGCTTGATCTGCAGTGAACATTCATCACATCAGTGTGAGGCACTTGATTGAGAATAGCAGCTAATGGAGATCCAAATCCTTCCACTTCATAATGAACCTTGGAGAAAGGCCAGAGCATAATGGTACAACATGTAGGATTCAATCTGGACCAGCTCCAGTTAGTGTTGGAGGAAACCTTCATCTGAAATCGGAACAGATGGCTCCAGTCAATGGAAACCAGGCATGGGCAACCTATGATCTATGAGCTGTACATCATCCCTGTTGGTTTGAGCTCCTGGAGCTCCTTAAGATGATGCTACCAAAAGAGCATCATTTTCCAAAATTAGAAATAAAATAGTTGTGCTGACAATGCACTAATGTAAGTTTCCTAAATCCAAACTGTTTCCAAAAGGGAGGGGAAAGGAAATCATCCCCACCCATAACACAGGATTTTACCATCATGTCACCTTCAATGTTCACCTGCTAAAAACATTAGAAAAAATGTGCAACTACAAAAAGACTGGATCAATACTGGTGCGTAGAAGATTTGCAATGCAACCTGTGAGAAAAGAAATAGGGTTGTCAGAAATTTCACCCTTGTGAAATTGTGCTTAGCAGGTATAATTCCTAGCATTCATGGATTACAGGCTTTTTAACTTGACCTATTTCATTACTGATGCTTGCCGGTGTTTGGCAACTGTGAAACAGTAGGACTGCCCTAGAGATGACCCTTGGATTTGAGTCTTTGTGAATGGCTCCCTCCATATCAACCCAGCTATGCATTAAGTTCTGCCTTGAAAGATCACTGTTTTCAGAATAGATAATAGCTAGGCTTTGGGGTGGAAAGATACGGCTGAGAAAAAAAAATAGATTGAAATAACTAATTCTATCATTTCTGCTCTTCTTCCTTATCAACTGTCCCTTTCCTCCAGCTTCCTATATTAGAGAGATGGACTCTGTATCTTAACCTCCACATATAGAAAGTGCTAGCTGGTACTGATTTAATTAATTTGATTTAGTTGGTTTGTTGCTGAGGGAAATCCAGGGAGAAACCTGTTAGTCTCTTGCCTTTTGATTCTTGTTTCTGAGTGGCTTTCTTTTTGTTTAAAAACAACTGTGTGTTGTATCTCCAAAGTCTTTTGCATATATGCACATACTTATAAATAAATGCATTACAATCAATTAATAAATAGTTAATAATGCCTACTTTGAGAACTCCAGTTTCTTCTGGATGTGAATTTATAGCAACTTAAAGTCAATTTTTGACTAAATTTTATGTGGCTACTTGGCATATTTCCACAAATCATCTATCTTCTACTCAAGTATGAAAAGACCTCCAAGAAATGGTTGAAATTGTTCAAAATCCTAATACAATCATTATCAGATTTCTTGGCCTACTGTTCATTTTTAAATAGGCGCTTTCAATTAGTTTTAATGTTTGGTATAATCCCCCCCATTTTTTTTTAAATGCTTGCACTAAATTATTTTGCAATGATGCTTCAGGAATTGCATCATCATAAACATCAACCTTTAATTCTTCCTTCAGTGAGCATTTGTCCTTAATCTCCAGGTGCTACCTGGTCAGGATTTTTTCTTTTTAATAAAACCAGAATTCAATATGGTATTCGGATGTTGTAACTGTTACTGACTAACAGGAGGCATAGTGCATCCAGTTGCATCTTTATTGAGACTCGTAAGACATGGTTTCTTTCCATATGTTCAAGTCCTACCAAGAAGATGCATTATAGCAGAGGTGTCAAACTTGATTTCTGTCGGGCTATCAGCTGCTAGCCGACATACTCACAAGACGTTCATTGACACGATGGGGCTACACGTGGTGGTGGAGACGGAGGCAGGCATCAATGGCACATGATGAGTACAACAAACAACTACTATAGGTGTCTGTTTCGCGCAAGCACAATCATACACCAAACTCACACCAGCTGGGGAGCGGGAGGGGCGTGGGCAGGGCGGGTGCGCGGTGCGCGGTACGTTTTTAAAACCCAAACAAACTTGTCAAGCTCTGTTGCGGACTTTATGCCGGATGGCCTATTGCTTCATTTTGCGCACATTAAACCACGTTTACCTGCATAATTCAGAGACAGCGTGTTCTTTCGTGCCCAAAGGGGTGACAATTTCATGGAGGGCCGCATCAGGATTGTGTTTGACCTCGGGATATGTGTGGCCAGGGTGGGTGTGGCCAGCATGATGTCACTCATGTCAGGGGCGCCTGTGGTGGCTTGAGCATCTGCCAGTGAAAATGGGCTCCCAAGCTCCATTTTTGCTGGCAGAGGCACCGCGGGCTGGTCCTTTGCTGTTTCAGGATGGCCCCATGGACCAGTTCTAAGCACCGGATCCAGCCCACGGGCCTTGAGTCTGACACCCCTGCACTATAGCATCTATGGTTTTGCTCACATTTTCTGTCTCTAAGGGATGGGAAACCTTTATGTAGCCCTCCTCTTAATGCATGAAGGGTGGTGGTAGGGATGCATTGAAGAGTTTGGATTAATGAGCCTAGTCCTGCCCTACTTCTCATGCAATTCTAATTGCCCAGCCACTTTCTCCTGCAGTACAATAGTGGGGGTGAACAGAGAAGCTCCTCATCATCTTTTAAAAGCATTGGAGTTGTGCTCCATATTGATTCTGGCTTTAGAAGAAAGAACACTGTAGGATAAATGGGTTGTGCTTTCTTCAGTGGTTGTAGCTGCAAAACAATCCAGTGCATGCAAAGCCAGTAAATTTACAGTTCACTTAATTCAATCTATCAACTCAATTCAGTGGGCCAAATGAAAAATGCACCATATTGTTGCCTTCTTTTGCATATGAATGTCAAGGGAACAATGGAGGAGGAGAAGTCTATTTAGACAAGAACACTCCATCCACCTTTTCACTGGCCTGTAAGCCAAGGTCTTAGCAGCTAATGAAGCCAGTAAACGTGCTGTTACTTTTAAAATTAGTTTAATCGTCCTCCCCTTTCCTATATATTAATCTATCTGTTGAGATTCGGCACAGTCTATTCAGGATTTTACAAAAATATGTATTTGTGGGGTAAAGGATAAATTAAAGGTAATGGAAGGAAGGATGGTCCCAGGGCATTTATGTCCCGATGTTGAAATGTTCCAACATTGGTTGCATTGGAGAATTCCAAAATAATGGGCAATTTGAATGTGAAGTACAGGTTGCAGATTCAGCTTCTCTGTGGTGTCTCTTTGTTACAGTACTAAGATATCTTCTCTTCTAGGGTGCCTTTTAAAACTGCATTGTATCTTTCTATGGAGTTTTCATTTGCAGAGATTTCATTGAACATTCCCTGAAGCTGGATGAAGGTTTCAAGGCTGCAGTTTCAAGGCTCCATGTATCCCTCTATTCATCTGTGCATATTAAGGAGGCAGATATATTCTTGACTTATGCAATTGACAATTGCCAAAATACCTGAAAATGAGGATTTTGGAGGCATGGGTTTGATTGGAAAAAATTTCTACAACACTGGAAATTTCTACTACTCTTGATTTGGAGCAATGGATTGCTGATATTTTATTTATTTATTTATTAAACTGATATGCTAAAGGCAACCCATATCTCCTAAAGGCAATTCTAAAGCTGGCTTACAATCAATTAAAAACAACAAGATGAAACATTTAAAACATTAAATAGTAACACTAAAATTGAATTAAAATGAACAAAGATGGGCGGGAAGGGAAAAGGTGGAGATGCACATGGGGAGAATGTGAGGGTTTATCTTAGTCCATTAACCATCTTCAGAATGACATGTTCCCATGAGAACCGCAAATCCTTTGGTAAATCTAGGTATTCAGCCTCTTTTGGAAGGGTGGATGTGGATCTCACCTTGGAGGCACAATGTTCTAGCTGGCAGCCACCACGATTTTGCCAGATGGAATTTTTTGACTGACGGTTCCACAGTACTTCCCTTCTGCCAGTGTGAATGGAGTGGACCAATTCCATTGGGGTGAAATGGTTCCTCAGATAACCTGGACAAATGCCATGAAGGGCTTTAAAGCTAAGAACCAACATTTTGATTTGTACCCAGAAACAAACTGGCATCCATGGAAAAGTGGTGTTTTGTGGGCCACCCTAGAGGCCTTAAGAACTGTCCATGTGGCTGCATTCTGCATCAGCTACAGTTTCCCGATACTTTTATTTATTTATTTATTTTATTTGTCAAATACGTATTAGATAACATATATAAGTATAAGCATGAACTGAATACATAAAATGAATACAGTTAAAGGGAACATTAGGACAGGGATGGTAGGCACTCTGGTGCTCTTATGCACACCCCTTACAGATCTCTTAGGAATGGGATGAGGTCAACAGTAGCCAATCTTAGGTTAAAATTTGGGGGGTTTGGGGATGAAACCAGAGTCAGATAGTGCGTTCCAGGCATTGACCACTCTGTTGCTGAAGTCATATTTTCTGCAATCGAGTTTGGAGCGGTTCACTTTAAGTTTGCATCTATTGTGTGCTCGTGTATTGTTGTGGTTGAAGCTGAAGTAGTAATTGACAGGCAGGATATTGTAGCAGATAATTTTATGAGCTATACTTAGGTCATAACGAAAGCAGCATAGTTCTAAATTTTCTAAGCCCAGAATTTCAAGTCTGGTGGTATAAGGAATTTTGTTGCGAGCAGAGGAGTGGAGGACTCTTCTTGTGAAATATTTCTGGACAGGTTCAATTGTATTGATTTCTGATATGCAGTGTGGGTTCCAGGCAGATGAGCTGTATTCAAGAATTGGTCTAGCAAATGTTTTTCATGCTCTGGTTAGTAGTGTAATATTACTGGAGAAGAAGCTATGGAAGATTAGGTTTACAACCCTTAATGCCTTTTTTGCGATACGAATTCTGTGAAATCTATTTGTGTTAGATCATTGTAGTTATTAGTGGTACGACTAGGGAATGTTGGGCATGAGCCATTGCTGTTTACAAAGACTGAGCCGAAGAAAGTGTTAAAGAGGTTTGCTTTAACTGCTTCATCATTGTATTCTTTACCGTTAGGTCCTTTTAAGGGTGGGATGGATCTCGATTCTTTAAGTTTGTTGTTTACAAAATTATAGAAGGTGCGATTGGATTTCATGTGTAAAAGTTTTTCTTCTTGTTTGATGTGGTAATTGGTGCATTCAGTCTTTATTTAGTGGTATATATTTTGATAGCGGCTACATAGCCAGTTTTGTTTTTTCACCAGAGGGATTTTTGTTTTGTTTTGGAGCTTTCTTATTGATATGGGTAATTTGTTTTTCCTGGTTTTGGTAGTGATTAGTGGTACATATAGTTTAATAACTCTATTGACTTTGAGCAAGAAAATATTATAATGGTCATTGGCAGTGTTACAGTTAGAGAATAGAATTTGCCAATGAGACATCAATATCTATGAGATCATAGTTGGCTTTTTTGAAGTTGTAGTTGGGTATCCTATTATTATGGTGATTTTTCTAAGGGTGTATATTGGGACAAAAGTCAATCATGCTGTGGTCACTGCAGGGTTCTTTTATTTGTAGTCCATAAATTGAGTTTAAGCTGTTGCAGAAGATGAGGTCGAGGCTGTTGTTGAGTCCAGTGTTGCTAGTTATTATTTGATCTAGACCTAGATTAGAAACAGCATTGTATAGGGTTGTATGGATGGGTTCAGTTGTACATTCATTTATTGTCCAATTAATAAGAGGTAGGTTGAGGTCACCCAGAAAGATGAGAGGGTATGTGCAAAAGGCTACCCATGTTAGTAGTGTACTTAACTTGTTCACATGTGCGATGTCATAGTCGGGGGCTCTGTAACATAGTAAGAAGTGCAGCGTGATGTTTAAGGACAGTTTGCAGATGATAGTTTCTGGAAGAGCAAAATCATGTGCAACTTGAATATCTTTTAGGTTTACTGACTTTTTGTAGAAGATAGCTAGTCCACCACCTCTCCGGGTTTCATGATCAGACTGGTAAAAATGATATTCTCTTACTGTGATAATGGAGTCAGGGAGGGATAAGTTTAGCCATGTTTCACAGACAAATATAATGTCAAATGTACCAATATTTAATAAGAGGAGAAGTTCGGGCATTTAAAAGAAGCATTTACGATGCTTCTTGCATTTATTAGTTTGCATTTAAGGTCAGTAGTGGTTGGTATTGAGGAAGTAAGGGGCGTGCATACCTAGTTTTGGATGATGGATGGTTGGATGTTTTGGATGATGGATGGTTGGATGTTTTGGGTGATGGAGGGTTGGATGTTGGGGGATTGATTGTAGGTTTTACTTTATATGCAGTCAGTGCGGTAGTCGATGTATAGGTTAGAGTTGCCTTAGTCTTGGTGTCTTTTGAGTTCTGTGCAGAGTTCAAAGGAGCTGATCTGTTGTAGTAAGGATAAGTCAGGCCATGATCAAAGTTTGCTGTGGTTGGGATTGGATCTGGCAATTGAATTTATAGTATAAATGAACTTTCGTTTGCTGGCCTCATTTTTGCAAATGACTCTACAGAATCATGGGGCCACTGAGCCATCTCTGTTCTTGTATTCTCCATCTCTGGAGACTTTGATGATTTCATCAGGGGAGATGGTTGGTGTATTATGGCTGCTAATGATGTTATGAACCTTTGTGATACTAGGTTCATTGGTGTCATCTAATTCAAATAAGATAGCATTTTGACGTTTTTGTTATCGCTCAATGGTATCTTTGATGAGTATGGAGATGTTATTTGGTTGGTTGGCAGATATGTGTGGTTTTGGTTGTGGTTGAGGTAATGTTTGTTGAATTGGGATAAGATTTTGATCTGTTGAGTTTTCATTTTTCTGTGATGTAATTTCTTTCTCAAGAGATGTAAAATGTGATTCTAAACATGCTAGTATAGGTGCTTCTAAACTTGTTTCTATGGAGTCTATGGTTGTTTTCTGTGTCTTTATAGTTGTTTCTATGGTATGGATTCTATCAGACATGGCAATTAAGTAGTTGAATTTTGGTAAACAAGATGGACATAGATGGAGAAATGTAGGATATGCTTGTAAAAAATTGGCTACCTGTTTGTTTATTTTCAGGCAGGTGTGGTGGACATATTTGGTACATAAATGGCATTTCTTGAATTCATCATATTCATTGATAGATTCATTACATTTATAGCATGTGCTGGAGTCGTTGGGGTCATCATTGATAGTGATATCTTTCGTTTGTGGGTGTTTGGTGGTGGATTTTTGGGAGTTTTTTCCTGGCATGGTCAATGATCAGTCAATGTTTGACAAAATTAATTAGTCAATATCAATAATAAAGCAATATCTAGCAAGTAATAAATCAGTAAACAAATTAATTAATAAAGTCAATAATAAATAAATGAATTAAAAATTAATTAAGTAATGTCAATAATAAATCAATGTTTAGCAAATTAATTAATCAATCAACAAATTTATTGACAATCAGTGTGTGAATAATTAATTAAATTTTTGATTTTGTTTGAATTTCTAGCAAGATTTCTTCCTAGTAATTTATTTATTTGTTATATTTATTAATAAATAAATAAGATTTATTTATTAATTTATTTGGTGGTAATCAATGCTACACTAATCAATAATAATTATAATAATATAAAAAATAATAGTGGTAGAAATGCAGAGAATATTAGAAGCAGTCTATTATATTCCTAGATAATGTTAGGTATTTCCAAAAAGTCTTTATCTAGTGTTTTCTTTCTTTCTCTGTTTCCAGATATCCAAACTTTTCAGGAATTCTGTGGCAATGGATATTGTGATTTTTCATATCTAATAACTGTGAAGTCCTCTAAAGAAAATAACATTCCTTTAACTAGGAACACTGTCCATCATCCCCCACCAGGGGTGAAATCTAAATGTTGTTACTACTGGTTCTGTGGGCTTGGCTTGGTGGGTGGGGCAGGGGCAGGATACTGCAAAATCTTTATTCTTACCCCCCTTCAGGGTAAATTTCCATTCCCACCCCACTCCAGAGAAAGGATATTGCAAAATCTCCATTCCCACCCCACTCTGGGGGCAGCCAGAGGTGATATTTCCCAGTTCTCCAAACTGCTTAAAATTTCCACTACTGGTTCTCCAGAACCTGTCAGAACCTGCTGGATTTCACCCCTGCTCTCTCTCCACCAACCAATCAGGATGTAACAACACAGCCAACCAATCAATTTACAGCAACAAAGCCAGCACTCCCCACCTCCCCACCAGTATTTATAGAGAGACAGCAGCTCTGATCACAGTTTGCTCTCAAAAGCCCAAAGCCGAAGACACCAGCCTGAAGATGACAAGTGAGACCTCGTTGAAACGTTGCGAAGATACTCTCAATCTTCCACGGGAAAAAACCCAAATACACCAAGACTTGAATAACTATACCCATGAAAATCTACGAATATATTTGTTTTCTGAGGTTTTCGTGGGTGTTTGTATGTAGGTCTTTGGTCATTCGGGTTTTCTCCCACGTAAAATTGGAAGTATCTGGGCAACATTTTGATAAAATCTCTTCCGTCATCTTCAGCCTGGTGTCCAGAAGAGCGAAGCTGAAGACACCAGCCTGAAGATTACAGATGAGATGTATATATGTGGTGGGTTGCTACTAGTTCGTACTGGTTCTCATGAACCGTTGGCAGAAATTTGGCCAAGTCGCAGAATTGGTAACAATTGCCAATGGTCACATCCCCAAACTAGTCATGTTCATCACGACCATGTTGTTCATGCACATGCATCCCATTGCCTTGCAAGTCCATTGAGATGTGCATGCATGAAGAACATGGCAACAACGGCAGCAGCTTTTTCCACTGGTACTTTTCGGTGGCCTGCGGAGAAAGTGGCTTGCAAAGAAACCTTTTCAGAGTTTTCTTTGCTAGCCACTTTCCAGCAGCCATGGCTGGCTGGGGGCCAACAAAAACTCTGGTCAGCTTGTCTTCTGGACTCTGGACCAGCCGCCACAGAAGGTAAGAAGGGGATGGTGGGGGAGGAAGCGGGCTAGGGCTGAGGCCGCTAAAGGAGAGACAGGAGAAGGAAGGCCGGGTAACCACACCACTGTGAATTAGTCAGTCCCTTCCGCTGTCACTGCTCTGCCGCCTCTACTTCTCTCTGTAAACAGAAAGAGAGAAAAGGCAGTTACTTCAGTGGGTGTTTCTCTGTGTTTCCATCCCATGTCAGCCAGAGCCCTTTCCGTGTGGTTCCCGAAGCCAACCTGCCTACAAGGGTTGCGTGCAGGAGATTGCAGGTGCAGAGCCCTCCCTGTGTGGTTGCTGAAGCTGGCTTGCCTGCAAGGGAAGCATGTAGGAGATCACTGGCTGGATTAGTGAGGTGGAGGGGGGTGGATGGGCAGCCCTGTCAATCACAGCTGTACCCCGCGATCCTCAGAGCCTTTCTTTTTACTTTTAAAAGCATTTTTTAAACAGCCTATTTAGCAAAATAATGAATAAGTATAGAGGAAATCTTAAAATGTATTTCGTTAAATGTAAAATATGTATATAGTAATTGAGCAGTAATTGAATAGAAATATATATATGTATGGTATTAATATTAGAAAGGGATTAATCAATTATGAGTAATAAAAATAGAGACATAAAAGAAAGATAAGAACAGGGGAATGTATAGAAAGGTAGATTATTGTATGATTAATGTGAGGAAATATAATGTAAATAAGATGGCGGGGACATGGTTGAATATGATTAATGATAGATATATGGGGGGAAAAGTTTAAGAAAAAGAGATGTCCACTATGGAATAATTGTGCAGATGAGACTATTTGTATATGTTGTATGTTCGTTGTTTGTTATTTGTTCGAATAAAAAAGCTGATCATCGGAGCCTTTTTTTTAACTTTTAAAACTTTTTTTTTACAGCCTATTGGCTGAATAGACTGTAAAAAAATGCTTTTAAAAGTTAAAAAAGGCTCTGATGATCACAGCTGAGCCATGATTGTCGGAGCCTTTTTTTTTACTTTTAAAATCAGGAAGTAAGAACACCTGGGCCGGTGGGCAGAGCCTCACACTGCCATCGCTACTGGTTCTCCGAACCACCTGCCATAATCGCTACTTGATTGTCCAAGCCGGTCCGAACCAGGAGGATTTCACCCCTGCTCCACACATCGAAGAGGCCGAGCACCAGCAGGAAGAGCATGGACCTCCTGAAATGCAGGAAGCAGCTGCCAGCAATGCCCTCAGGCGAAGATGTGAGTGGGGAGGTTCAACCCCCCTTACGAGCCACAAAGCGCTCGCTGCCCCTCTGACACCCGCCAAACCTCCTCCCATCACGCTTCTCTTCCTCCTAACTCGAAGCACTCACAAGCGACAAGAGATCTGTTATTTTTGCAGGATTGCCCCATCTGGTCTTCAGTATGTGGCTCTTCGGCCTCCGGACATCAGATTTCCACCACCCAGCAGCAGTTCAGAGGTTCCTTCCCCTCACCTCAGGGGCAGAGAGAGAGAGGGAGGGAGAGAAAGAGAGAGAGAGAGACAAGAGACACACAGAGAGAGGGGGAAAAGAGAGAGACAAGTCACACACACACACACACACAGAAAGACATGAAAGAGAGATGAGTGAGGAGATGAGAGAGAGAAAGAAGGAGAGATGAGAAACAGAGGGAGAAAGAAAGAAAGATGAGAGAGAGATAAGAAAGAGAAAGAGAGAGGGATAAAAAAGAAAGATGAGAGAAGTGAAAAAAAGAGATGACAAAGAGGAGATGAGAGAGAGAGATGAGAAAGAGATAGGGAGAAAGAAAGAGAAACAGATGAGAGAGAAATGAGAAAGAGAGGAGAGAGAGGGGGGAGAAAAGAGAGAGACAGAGAGAGATACCTGTTTAAAAGAAAATAGAAATATGGCCCTTTGAGTGTTTAAAATTGCAGACCCCTGGGTTAAACAAACATCATGGTCATTAAGTGAACCTTGTGGTCATTAAGCGAACACTGTGGTTGTTAAACAAGTCCATTTTCCCCAATGGGCATTTTTAACTGGAAACCAGAAGGAATTGTTGGAAACTGGCAAAAAACATAGAAAACCTCAGTCACATGACTGTGTGGGATGTAACTGGTCATAGGTGTGTGTTTGTGTGCATGTGTGTGAATGGCTGTCAAAACTCCAAAAAAAGGTCAAGTAGCTCTAGGGAGTTCAGTCATAAATTAGAACTCTTGCTAGGCAACCGGCCATTAAGCCACTTGTATTTGGTAGGGTTCAGAGTTGTATGGAATCTGGTTTCCCTTGACCCTTTGGGCAGGATTGCAAAAGATCCAGATGGGGAAATCCTTGGGGAACTAGGATCGTGACCACCTAGCCACGGCCACCCAGTCATATGACTGCCAAGCCCACCAAACAAGCCACACCCACCAAATATGCCACGCCTACAGAACTGGTAGTAAATTTTTTTGAAACCCACCACTGAGTGGGGAGTCACCAGAACATGAGGAAATGTATTAAAGGGTCACAGCATTAGGAAGGTTGAGAACCACTGCTCTCGGGTCTCGGGTTTTCTCTTCCCTTTTTGCCAGATTCCACTCTCTCTACCCAGCAATCCAATCTATGTAAGGCATTCTGCTCTGATTTCCCGTATCTACTACCTACTCAAGTCTTCGCCTTCTTAATCAATCCTTTTTAATATCAAAGCAGTGAAGATGGGATACAGTGCAGAATTTAGTAACAGAAACCTTTATAGAAAAAACGTATTTAGGAGACAGTTTCTGAACTGACAGTCACAACTTTAGTGATATATTCAAACCAAGAATGGCAGATTACATGAACACCCATGCTCAATTTGAGCAAAAGTATTGCTTCTAATGATGTTCTTCAAAAAATATTTGACAAAGAATATTTATTTTCCATATCTAAATAGCCTTCACACTGAGAAAGAAATCAACTTAACCAATTGCAGGCCAACATGAATATTCCAGTTTACAGCAAATGTCAGCATCTCTATATTACTAACATCATATTTGCCAAGCGATGATAGGTCACCTTACTGTTAATTTCACACATGCACATAAATAGTAAACATTCAGAGCATTCTTCTTAATGAGACCATCTGGTGCTTCCTTCCTCATAACTGTGTAATGTTTAAGCTTCCAAACGAAATCTAATGGCAATAGTACACAAAATCCACTGACATTTACACTGAGGAAATTTACAGCCAGCCATCAGCTCAAAACAAATGTATCTGTGTGACAACTCGTGGTATAAAATCAGCTACCTGCGAAAGAATAAATAACTAGTTTTGACCCATGCCTCTTCTATAGAAATCATTAATAACCTAATGTTGGAAATTATTGAGCAATAATTGCTCCTTGAAAAAAAATCTTTGTTAAACAAAATTATTTTGATATGAAAATATTATACTGTTTTTTAAATAATTTATTTTAAGTCTACAATCCTTAATACATGTATTAGACAAGAAATTCCATTAAATTCATTGGAACCTATTTGATTCCTATTTAGCTGAGCTCCGTATCTTTTATTTTAGGTTTATTCTTATAAACACTGAAAATTCCCTTTTCAGACAATAATCTTTGCCTTTTTGTCATTGGGGCAGCATGTATTGTAAAAGTGCTTCAGCAATCAACTATTTGCTACAGCAAAAGCTCTCCATGCCATTTTGAATTTAAAAAATAAGTGACAGAGAAGAGGACCATTCATTCAGATCCTGGCTATAAACTCACCCTGTACTTCATTCAGGAACCTGACATTTAGCCCTTTGTAGTCAGCCTTAGCAGTCTCGTGCTTATTTGTGATGTTTCATAGTTATTCCCACTTTCTTTAACCAATATACAAATCAAGATGTTAGTAATGCATTAAGTTAATTCCAATTGCCATTCATGTCTCAGAAGGCCAACAAATTTGAAAGTTAGTGCTTAATAGCTATGCAATATAAATTATCATTTTTTCTTCATATTTTACTATGATTTAAAAGTAACAGTCACTCAAGCATGGGGTGAGGCAGGAGGTGTGCAAGCTACGATTGAAGCAATTCAGCTACTCTAATCACTGCCTCAAATATTCCACTGATGAAATTATGTCTAATGTATACTCACAGGGCAACATTCCTTAGGCAAAATTAGTACTTTTAAGTCTTAATTGTTCATTAAATCAATATTAATGTTCACAATTGACCCTTATCACCAAAGTGTCAAAAACAATTGTATTTCCTGGATTAGAGAAAAAAAACGATTTATTCAAAAAAGGAAGGAAGGTAGATATCTCTAGAGTACAACTGCAAAGCCATTACACCTAAATAAGATATATGAACATCTCAAATTCTCAGCAATTTCCTAAAACAAGTTTACAATAAAACCACAGAAAAAGGGGACTTAATGAATCAGTTGAGAAAAACCCATAAAACAGTGAGTTTTTGTGTACGTTAAGAAACAGAGTAGCCAGAAAATAGATGAGTAAAAAAAGAACAAAGCTTCATTTTGTCAAGTTATAAATACTTGAAATGTTTTCTCTGTGTCACAGAAATTATTAATTCATACCGTATATTAACAGAACAAATTTGTATAATTGTGAGCAATATGACTAATATTTTTCAAATTTGTTATTGATAATTTCCTTTGAACAGCCATGAAACTTATAGAAATAATTTCTTAAAATTATAATACATAATGATCCCAACATATATATCGTTTTTAAAATCTATTTTTATTTTATTAAAAAAAAGTTAAAATACAAAACACATTTTTTAAAAAAACAAAGAAACAAAAAACAAAAGAGAGAAGACATTAAAAAGAAAAAGGTGCATTAAAAAAGCTAACATATTTACACATTATCTTACCTAGTTGAAAGCTGATTAATATATTGCAACATATTACTTTCCCATCATTTGTGAAACAGGCCGAAAGAATTTTAAATTACTAAACTACTAATTCCATTTACACATTTTAATGTATATACTATATTTATAACAAAATAGTTAACAGGAAGAATAGTAATGATAAAAACAAAACAAGATTAAAGTTCCAAAACCCTCTGTAACAAACTGCTATTCTAATGAACTTGTAGAAAATTTACCACAGCTTTTACCACAACCCAAATCATTCCAAAAATTAAGCCTAACTGATCTTGGATCAAATATCCATGTCTGTTTCTTAATACTATCTCTTATAAATCTGATTAAATACAATAAACCCAATCTCCAGTCAGTCTACCTTCCCAAAAAAAGTCCAGATGAAATCATTCCTCTGTTAACTGTGATAAATCCATTCTCCAATCTCTTTCAATCAATCACTTTTTTAAAAAAATTACCACTTACCTAACCACACAGTTGTTTGCTATTATATAAGAGCGCAGGCTTGAACTTCAGGAGGTATATGGAGCCAGCTCTGTTATTTCTGAGTCCATGTTTCTTCTCAGCTACTGCTCTAAAATCACATTCCTTTTGTTGGTTTGATTTTTTTTACATCACTTGCCTCTGAATGTTTTCTATAGTCTTTATGAGTTCATCAAACTTTTTAAAATAGGTTTCAGCTAAAAATTGCATGTTTTTTTCAAATGTCAGCCTCCTTATATTTATTTATTTATTCATTTAATGACATTTATATGGCACCCATCTCCTGAGGGACTTGGGGCGGCTTACAAGAAACAGAAAACATACACAAAACAATAAAAGCAAAACAAAAAACAAAAAACCCACAATTGAAGTCAACATATAAAATAAATAAACACCCCACATCAACTCAGCCACGAAGTAGAAAAAAGAAGAGTCT
>JANHFM010004302.1:82852-103399 GCA_032468115.1 Grayia smithii
GCGTATAAGACGACCCCCCACTTATCTGAAGATTTTAATGGGTTAAAAAGTTGTCTTATACGCCAGAATTTACGGTAGTAATGTTTTAATATTAGACTATATTCCTATATTCTAATTCTACCTTTTTTTCTTTGATCCCTTGAAACTGTCATTGCAAACTGGAAAAGGAAACAACATGGCTTCATCTGCTTTAACTCCCAAAGGCTTAATATTGTAGACAGTGGTTCTAAAAACATGGCGGCAAAGCTCTTTGTTCACAACACAGCATTATTATCTATTAGGTTATTTACTGGTCCTTCCAAACTATGGCCCAAAATCAATTTATTCATCTGAATATGTGCTGTCTTAGAATATTTTGTATAAAAATATTAATGGATCTACTTTCTTGCCTGACTTTACTCCTATTGCTTTGTTTCTCTAAGCAAATAACCCATGTTCTAAAAGGTGTACCTGGCATGTATTTTAAAAGTGGAGCTAACGAGGGAGACTTTCCTAAGTGGAAATATGATACTTTGAAGGAATCATTTTCACTTCTGAGGCTTCCACTGTATTAAAAGCATCTTTGCTCTACTGCATATTGTTAAAAAGATCAGAACTCTGCTTCTTTGAAATTCACTTGGAAACTTGACCTTGCTTTATAGCTTGACAGTTTGACTTGTCTTATCTCCATGGTGTGCTACTCAGATTTGACATATTTTACTTAATGCTGGATCCATGTAGAAATAATACTGACTGATTATGATTATTTAATTATGAGCAACAAGGCTAGGGAAAATCAGCCAATCACTGCAATAGGTTCAAAAAGCTTATCGTACAATACAGTTGTAGGATTTAGCTGTACCCTGAACAACTTGGAGAGAAGGTGAAATATTGATTAAATAATAAGCAATGAAAACCATAAATAATATTCAATTAGCTTTGGGACTAATTAAGGAAGATGCAAACTCAGTAAAGTTAAAGTATCTTTCAAGCAGAGCCCAAGATGGATGCATCCAGAGAGTTTTCTTGGCAGTTTTATGGAAATGTTTTGTGTGCCTTCTGGTGATGAATAAAAAAACTAGTAAGCATGGGTAAAATGGTCCTGATTCTCTAAATAGTATTTTGGGTCGAAAATTAAAATAGGAAGATGCTTATATCATCTCTGCTTAAGTAATGAAATGTGGAAGAATCTGAGCAATGATTAACTTTTAAATCAATATAGTCAGTTATTATCTTGGACTGGTTTTGAATAGCCCAACATAGATATCCAGGAAAATCTGCTTGTGATTTCCTATTTTTATGGTAGCTTTCCACTGCTACAAATTATTGGAAATTTTCAATCATTTCAATAAATTGTTATTTGAAGAACCTTCAGGAATGTGACTTGGATGCCATCAGTTTGGATGAATTAATGTATTAATTTTATTTTATTAATTTTAATAGGAATGAATATTGTTTTTATTTCTCAATAAAAATATTGTTTTAGAGAGTTTAAAGAGGGGAGAAGAATCAATTTTTTTTAATTTTTTTTTTTACTAATAGCTTGGAAATACATTTCTTCTACTGCTCTACTATATGGAATAATACCCTGCAACACAGGAACAGAGATGATGTGTGTGACATTCTTGAAGGCACCAATCTATTGAGAGATGATGGATGATGCTTTAATTTTGCAAAAATCTAATCATTCATGTTTTCTAGATAAATCTATTTTACCTTTCAGTTCAAGGCTTTGATAGTAATTTGGAAGGAAGGGAAGAGAAATAAACTATGTTTGTAAAAATGGATAAAGATTTTTGATTTACATGTAGGCTTGCAGTGATGGAATGTCGTCTATTGTTATGAAAATATATGATAATGACATACACAATAAAGATGGAAGAATTATGGAAGAAACCTGGGTTGGCAGGCTGGGTGGAAATTGGAAGGAAGGTTTAGATTCATTGAAATCAGGAGCCATGTGATTTTGAGGTCACAGGTTGACAACTTCTGCTCTAATGTGAAGGAAGGAAGGAAGGAAGGAAGGAAGGAAGGAAGGAAGGAAGGAAGGAAGGAAGGAAAGAAGGTTCATTTATCGGTAAATTCACAAGCAGGAGCTAATTTTAACTTCATAATGACCAACATATGAAAATGTTATGTGAATGTAGTATTCTCCTGCAAAAAGATGCAATCCATATTTAGAATCTCAAGGATCATATGTCCCTAGCTTCAAAAACCTTTCAAGTATTTGGTGACAATATTTATTCTAATCTTGTTAATTACTACTATTATAGTGCCACGTGGTTTACAGGAATAAAGATCACCAAGGAGAGCCAATTGCTATGCCACGAGCACAAATAAGCAAGACCTTGAATTGAAAAGTTATACAATCTTTTCAAACAACTCCTACACTACCAAAAATGAAACACAGCAACATCCAACACATAAGAAATGGAAATATGTTTCCTTGCCATGTTTAAAAGTCATAAAGAAGCCACCCGCCATTCCCATTAAATTTTCTGGTTGGACACTGGCTGTGAAAGTAGCAAATGGTGATTATGTGACCACGGGACACACACACATATTTTCGGATGTTTATATGTCTGAATAGAAGCAAATCATATTGAATGTGGTCTGGTCTTGGTTTTTTTCCGCATAACTAACTTTCTTTCTTTCTTTCTTTCTTTCTTTCTTTCTTTCTTTCTTTCTTTCTTTCTTTCTTTCTTTCTTTCTTTCTTTCCCTTTCTCTCTCTCTCTCTTTCTTTCTCCATTCTTTTTCTTTCTCCTCTCTCTATTCTACACACACACATAAGTGTGCATGTATCTCTAAAAATGAAATGTAAATTTGTTTCCTTGGAAGAAGGTAAGATGACAAATCCTGGTAGCAGCCAAGGGAAGTACTCTTGTCTTCTCTTTTATGCAGCTATCCCAGTCACCCTCCTTGATACAAGAGAGATGAAGGCCTTTTGGTTCATAGCAGAATCCCAAATTGGAGGAAATTTTGCTGGCATTATAAATGTCTTGAGTAACCTGATCTGGATGAGTGAGCGAAGATGACCTTTGTGTGCATTAGTATCATTATAACCGTCTGCTTTGCATTTCAACCTCAGCCCCCAAAACTGACTGCAAAGTTTCATTTCAGACATTTTTGAAATGGTTGCTGTCAGTTTCTTTTTTCTATGCAACTTTCTAATGACAGCAGGGCAAGGAATATATTTCAAAGCAAAGGAAAGCTACACTTAATCTCCTGTGAAACAGAATACTATCATGTAGGGAGTAGGGATCATGTAAGAATACTGGCCTTCATTTTCTCTTCAGAATTATCTGTTTGTTTGTTTGTTTATTTCTGTATAGATTTACAGACCTGCCCATGTCCTCCAAAGGGGAATCTGGGAGTATTGTTACTTTATAACACCCAGAACTAGTATTTTTGGTTTTATATTACTTATTACTGTAGCTTTTTAATATTTTTATATTGGCTGCTTTATTTAGTGACTATTGCTACTTTATAATAATAGTTACTAAATAAAACAGCCAATATAAAAAATATTAAAAAGCTACCGTAATAAGTAACATAAAACCAAAAATACTAGTTCTGGGTGAAAGGAAGATAAAAATGGAGCCATCAAGACAAATTTCTGGTTCCCTGTGACCCTCAGGCCTGGCAGCATAACCAGGTCTTGAAGGTTTTTCAAAAATTAAAAGGGATGGGACCAACCTAATTTTGAGGGGAAGCATGTCCCATAAGGCATGTGCCACAGTAGACAAGGCTCATGTTTTGGGCCTCACCAGATGTAGATCCTTAGCTAATGGTACCCATAGCATGCCTCCTCTGTAAGATCTAATGGGTGGCTGATGCAACCAGGGAGAGATGATTCTTTAAATATTGGAGGAGACACAAGGTTAAACCATTATGTATTTGTGAACTTCCAACTTTTTTTTCTCTCTTGCTATGTATTTAAAGGGATAGTTAATATTATGCTTAATATTACATTTGCAGCTTCTTCTTACTGCAAGATCTCTCCTTTCTTCCTGAGGAACTTTTTTATTCTTAAACAATACTATGAATTTCTCTTCTGATATTTTGTTACCAATTATTCCTGTGGAGATCTGAGACCAGCTTTTCTAATCTATGAATAGTGATCCTATTTTTTAAAAAATGTCCACTGATTTGCTCCTTTGACATTTGGGAAATAGCCTAATTTGATTTCTAATATTTTGAAGGTGACCTAATTATACTTGGGTATGAAGGATGGGTGAATGCATGAAGGACAATTTTTCTGAGGAAAAAAATTAAGTAAACATTCAGTTGAGTCTTTCAACTTTGGAATGTTTTTGAGGAAAGCACTTCCTTTCCTCCTTTTATTAGCAATAAATAATGTATATTTTTTTCTAATATGACCTACAGGCATATATACATTATTAGAGAAACCATTGTGATAATCATGGAACTCTGTTTATTAAACCTTCAGAAAGTTAATTGTATATTTTTGAAAGCTCCATTATTTTATTTATTAGATTCATATGGCCAGCCATTTCACCAAAGGTGATTCTAAATGGCATAATTACTATGCAATCAAGATGACAAGAACAGAAGGTGCTACTCACTTCTTTGCGTATCAGCACATAGAAATGCTTGTTTGTTATGTTGCCAGATTGAGTGTTGAGTTTACCAGCTACGGTATATATCAAGACTTCAGGTGGCTTGTAAACTTGGGAAAAAAAGAAAACTAATCCACTTATCTTTTTTTACACAGCACAAATCCAGAACTGTTAACATGCAAACAAATACTGGAAGTGATTAGACTCTTAAGCTATTCTTTGTTTGCCTAGATTTTCTCTGCATCTTTCTTTTATCAAATAAACATTGCTGAAAAAAGACAGTCTAATGAGAGGATGTTCAAGGTTGCTTGATACACCTCTAAACAATGAAAAGAACCTTCTCTATTTTGTATAAAAACACTATCCAATTCAGTTTAGTACTGAAGTTTAGTAACTTCTAGAATGCATTAATTTCATCATTAGCTTTAATCACTTAATCATGTTTAGTGCTAGATTTCACTAATGCTTCAGTGTGTGTGAAACCATTTTTTCCTTTTCCCAGTAAGTCTGCAGTTTCTTTTGTGTATTTGTAATGAAGCCAGGGACCTAGACTATTTCATTACACATTGAATTCCATCCCACATAAATGCCTTTGAATTTCTTGCAGTCCCTCATGGGCGGAGTGGTTCTGCTAAATCCTGCAACAGAGATGGAATCATTCCAGATTTGCCTTTACAAACAAAATAAAATAACTTCTAAAAATAATGTTATTGTTTTAAAAATAATAACAGAAGAATAAAAAACAAAAGGAACAAAGCACAAAAATCCATTCATTGTCAAAAATATATATAACATGAAAATAAGTATAAAATACAACAGAAAAAAGTAAGAATACAATAAGTTGGAACAATAAAGTTAGTTTATTTTGTTCTGTATATAATTATCTAATGTATATTTCACTTTACTAATGTACTTAAAGACTATTGTGCTTTTTTCAACATATTCTATTCTATATGAGTCCCATGTTTCCTTATAATTTTCCATTTGAAATCTACAAGCAATCTATAAGCAATCCACTCATAGCTATTAAATATAATCAGATCTTTAATTCTGATTACCATACATTTGCCATATATTTTTCCAGTGTTGCGATATCAGTCTTTTAACTGTAAGGGCACATAGAAACCATTTTATCCATTTATGTCAAAATTCATATACTAAATATATACAGCAGTGGCCAAAATTGTGGAAACCTTTTGGGAAAAGTGTACTTTTGAGGTTTGATGACTAACAACACCACTTTTTTTTTTTTGAGTTTCAAGATAACCACATTTCACTGCTGGAATGGCCCGGACCTTAACCCAATTGAAAATCTATGGAGCTGACTAAAAAAACTTGTTACTCAGAAGCAATCCAACAATAAAACCCAGTTAATAGAAGCAATCATTCAATCTTGGTTTCACATTATAACAGCTGCAGAACTAAAATACTTGGCTTACTCCATGGGAAGATGTTGTAAAGCCTTAATTTATGCAAAAGATTACCCAACTAAGTATTAACTGACATGATAATTTTTGTATATCTCGTTTTTTTCCATTTTCACTTTTCTTCTTTATACTGTAACTGCTATTCTAATAGCAAATTTTTCATAAAAGTTATTTCATTACATTCTTGATTAAATTATCTTTCCATTGATATATAATTTTATGGTACTATTCCAAAATAAAAGTGGTGTTATTTGCTAGTTTTAGAAAATACACTTTTCCCGAAAGGTTTCCACAATTTTGGCCACTACTGTAATTTAATAGAATATTATCCCCTGAAAATGTAACTTTTACCACACATAAACATTTATCCCAAAACTTAGGACATTATAAAAACACCTGTTTTAAAGAATTATTGTCCTTATTATACCTGCAACAAAATGTTGTCCTAGAGAATCTTTTTCTAAGCAAAATAAAATCACTTAAAAACCAAGCAATTGTTTCAGGAGAAAATGATTACACCCTACTTAATTACTTACACTAGAAAACCATGTGCTTTCTGTCGTGATTAATCAGTCTGCTGGCTGTTTTCATTGCTTAAATTCTAATTAAGTGGAGTGACATTCTGCTATGAAATATTTTGATGAAACGAAGTGAGTATATGAAACAAAAAAAAAAGTTGATTTCCCCTTGGCCTTGGACTGCTAGTCCAGTTGGGTGGAATACAAAAATGGAGCCGGGGAAGATTTTATAAGGTACTGAGTTTCCATCTGTTCACTTTTAAAGACTTTATTTTGATGACTTTATGTGTATAATGTTATCTACCAATAGTCTCCCAGCCCCATTTGTAATCCACTATTCCATTGATGTTCACCAGCCATGAATGACAGTTCACTAGAGACCTGATATACCTGTGTTTGCCATGCTGTATAAATTGCATGAAATACCCAACAAGTTATAGTGTTTGGCTGCTGACAGCTGTACCCTCCACTGTGATTTAAAGGTTGGAAGGCTCAGGCTGCTGAGTTTTGTTGTTGCTAAACTAAAAGCCATCCTTAGCTGGTCAACATTCAGTGCTGATAAAATTTTATTTTAGCTCTGGGAATCATCAGCAATAGGCTGTTCCAAAAGAGCAGTGGTGAAAGGCTGGATTTTCACTGTAAAGAAATGATTACATGGCTTTTCCATCATTCTTATGGATTTTAGCTTGCTTTTACAAATCATGTTAGGGGTTATTTACCAAAGACAATAATTAGATAATTGCATTGCTTAGATCAACTTTTTCTTCATCTCATCATGCCCACTTTAGTTTTGGCACATTAGAAGTTCCAGTGACCAGAAACAACCAAGCACCCAGCCTGACAAAAGAAACCAGTGGTTTTTTTTGTTAGCATTAAGTCAAATCTGCAACTTCTGAAAAACAAATGGAAAAGTAAGAGCAGATTTTAAACATTTTTATTTTTAACTTTAGCAGGACACTTGTTACACACAACCTGGATTCTTTGTTGGATATTCTGGAAGTTATTTCGCTGTCATGTCTCATCCATGCTATTCTTGTCTTAAAAATACAGGTAGAATTGCAATAGCATTAGCACTTGGACTTATATACCGCTTCGTAGAGCTTTACAGCCCTCTCTAAGCGGTTTACAGAGTTAGCATAGAATATTTTTTTTAAAAAGTGTGAAGTGAGAATTGTTGGAGGGTGAATGTCTTCTAAAAACTTACAGTCCCCCCTCTTTTCTTCAAACTCTGCCCCAAATAGAAGCAATTACTGATATTGTAATGTTTCTGCATTGTTCATTTTGAAACAAATCTCAAAATGGCTCAGATCTAATCAGTTTATCCTTGAACCCCAAACTATAAATTTGAAACATATAGTAGCTTTTTTGAATCTTGAATTGTCAATTTTAACCAACAGACTGTTTAGCATAGGCTCTGTTGTCAGTCTCTATTCAATCCTTAAACATGTACAATGCCTTTACCTGATAGTTAAGTTCATAAAATAAATGACTGTAAACATGGGTTTATGTTGACTGACTAACTTCTGGTCAGTTGATATCATCAACTGATGATATCTATTATTATATAAATTAAATATTTGTATTCATTGCATTTTTTTTTAAAAAAAACCCTGTGATGCTGTTGTTGTAGGCTGTATAATTGGCCTTTTTTTTTTTCAATTGTTGCAATATGTTTGTTTATTTATTTCTGAAGGAAGAAGTTTTTGGGCACCAACCAAATGGCCGTATGGTCCTTTGGCTTCCCCAGGTGAGGCTACAGAGCCATGTTTTAACTCCTTTTCAGAAGGCCAGGAAAAAGAGGGCCTGCCCACCTTTGTGGAGAGAATACTCCACAGGGAAGGGCCAATGGCAGAGAAGGCCCTTCTAGATTCCTGATATATGCATTATGCATTTTCCATCTGTGGGTGTGAGTGTCTACAAGCATCAGTATGGTATTTTCACACATTATGCAATTTTCAGCAAAAAATTCAACATGTGAATATCAAATAACAGTTTGTATATTGCTTCAAGAACATAAAATGAATTAATTCAACATTAATATTTTAACTAAAAAACTTTCTCTTCCTCCTCACCTTATTTCTTAACAACAACAATGATAACGACAATGATAACAACATCATCAAACGACAACTGGATTCTTGGTTTCCAGGTAAGGACTCGGTAGGTAGATGTGAAAAGCAAATCCAGTCTAAACATCTGGCTGACTATGGAACAAATAGTAATGTTTGGTTATTTTGGTGCACTTACTTTTTCAAGTATAAATAATCTGTATTGTACATGTACACATTTACAACTTCTATGACATTTAAAGCTCATGGATCTGCTTACATAGAATAGACAAGATATGTTCGATGAACAGTATTACGGCAGCTTATGGTAGTTCTTCATCACAGATGAGAAAAGCTACAGTATTTTCTTTTGGCATTCCTTTCAAAGCTAAATGTTAGCCTCTAAAATCTACTTAGTTTGACTAAAACTAGGTAACTTGGTATCTTTGCATGTATATGTATTACAGGTATGTGTACATATATATGCATTTGGAAAGTTTCCTTGGCTTCTAGAGAGATTGTTAAAGAAAGAGAAGATGCTATTACTCCTGTCCTTGGAATGCACTGTATCCTCTAGGGATAGGCCACTGTTTTAATATTTCACTTTCTGCAGCTTTTTTTGGTAAATCACAGCAGGTTGAGAAAAACTTTTTTGGATCACCAGCTCTGAGTCATCTTTGCTTGTATTACCTCCCACCTTATCTAATCAACTGTTGAAAATCTGCAGGTGTTTACCTTCATGCTGATGGAATGAGGGTTTTTTTAAATAATGGTTTGCCTAAAGTTTCTCATACTTATCTTTAACCAATTCCTCCCTGATCTTACATCTTCAAGACAATGCATTAATTGTCATATATATATTGTTACCATGAAAGTTACTAAATTGTGTTACTTTTGGATCTTTGGCAGGCTAGGCCTGGTGGGATTTGAACTGCCAAATTGCAGGCAGCTGGCAATCAGCAGAAGTAGCCTGCAGTACTGCACTCTAACCACTGCACCACTGAGGCCAACCTGCCTGAACATGCTGAAAGAAAGAAATATATCAGCCAGTTGGTGACATTGCTAGGAAAAAAGGCTCCATTTTCCTAGGATAAATCTCACTGTGCAACAAATTAAGGAGGACCAACATAAAACTCTTATTTATTTATTTATTTATTTATTTATTTATTTATTATTTAATATAAAGCCCTACATGGCATCGGCCCAGGGTACTTGCAGGACCACCTTCTGCCTTCATCCCACTGCCCCATGTGGTCACACAGGGCTGCCCTCCTCAGGGTGCCATCGTCCAGACAATGTCGGTTGGTGGCGCCCAGGGTGACAGCGTTCTCTGTGGGCGCAACGACCCTGTGGGAAGGACTCGGGGCGGCTCACAAAAATTAAAAAAGCAATATACATAAAACAATGATTTTAAAGCATATTAAAACAATTTAAAAGTAGCTAAAATTACATTAAAAACCCGATCACGTCAGCCGATCTGGTGGAACAGCAACGTCTTCAGGTCTCAGTGGAAGGAGCGAAGGTCAGGAGTGGTCTGGAGGTTGGCGGGTAACCCATTCCAGAGGGTCGTTGCACCCATAGAGAACGCCCTCGCCCTGGGCGCCACCAACCGGCATTGTCTAGACGATGGCACCCTGAGGAGGGCAGCCCTATGTGAGCGCATGGGGCAGTGGGATGAAGGCAGAAAGGGGTCCTGCAAGTACCCTGGGCCGATGCCATGTAGGGCTTTATAGGTGAGTTCCAGCACGTTGAAGCGGATCCGGAGGATTACTGACAACCAGTGCAGCTCGCGCAGGAGAGGTGTTACACGGGAGTAACGGGAAGCTCCCGTGACCACCCGTGCAGCTGCATTCTGTACCAGGTGGAGCCTCTGGGTGCACTTCAAGGGCAGCCCCATGTAGAGGGCATTGCAGTAGTATTTATTTATTTATTTATTTATTTATTTATTTATTTATTTATTTACTTACTTACTTACTTACTTATTTATTTATTTAATCAAATTTATATGCTGCCCAACTCCCAAAGGACTCTGGGCGGCTCACAGCAAAAATACAACAGCAATACATTATAAAAGATTTTAAATGAGTTAGAAACAATAACACCATAGAAACACTCATATCACGTCTGGGGCCGGATCTCGCTGAGTCACAATAGTGAGATCAAGGGCCCCATGCCTGCCGGAAAAGCCAGGTTTTAACAGCTTTGCGGAAGGCCAGTAGGGTGGAGGCAGGCCAGACCTCGGGAGGTAGTTGCTTCCAGAGAGCCAGAGCAGCCACAGGCTACATACACTAGGATTACTTCCATCCTTCCGAGGTGAGTAAAATGAGGACCCAAATTGTTGGGAGCATTATGCTGACTCTGTAAACTGCTTAGAGAGGGCTGTGAAACGGTAGAGAAGTCTAAGTGCTATTGCTCTTGCTATTTACATTCTGTCAAATACTGTCAAGTAGCCAAATCTGAGCCCTTGGCATTGTAGGGTTACTTTTTCACAATGAGCTCTGGGGTTCATTGGGCTCAGTTGTGCCAACAAAGAGGGGAAAAAAGAGTTCTAAATCGGCAAGCAAACTAAAAACAAAACAAAAGCAGTGCAAATGGATACAATAATAATACTATGCTTAGAATTATTTCTGTACGTATGTTGAGGAAGATATTTTACAATCCTCAAAAAAACCTTAATTCCATCCTAAAAATTTCATTGTTAAAATGCATGTGATTACCAGAATTATTTTCTGCTTTAGGAGGAAGAAAACAGAATAGAACAACATGAGATCTTCGGTCTGGGACATGATGGTATAATACAGCCTTGCTGAAACTGGGTTCTCTCCCAATTGTACATATAATTCTGGGATTCCCAAAGCACACTAAATCTAGAATGTTCCCAGGTTCGTGTAGCATGATATAAGGTTAAAAGTTTGAGCAAGGGTAAGAAATGATGGCTAATTTGTATCAGCTGAGTAAATACAACGGAACAGCTTGTAGTGCACTAGAGGCAATAACTAACAACTGTTTACTTCTTTTTGCTTAGCCAATATGGTGGGTGAGTATAGGCTTCAGATTTGACCAACTCCCTCTCAAAGCAACCACAGATAATGGATAATGATGATGATTTCCAGTTTATAAATGCTGCTAAATTTTTATTTGTACTTATAAAATGTAAGTATTAGAGTTATGCAAATCAGGCCTGATTCATCTGAACTAATTAAGAAACTCAGTTCAATTTGGACAGAATCATTGAATTGGGCCCAATGCAGTTTTATTCAGATTAAAATACTTTAATACACACACACACGCACACACGCACACACAGAGAGATAGAGAGAGACAGAGAGAGAGACAGACAGACAGACAGAGACAGAGACACAGAGAGAGACAGAGAGAGAGAGAGAGAGAGAGAGAGGCAGAGACAGACAGAGAGACAGAGAGACACAGAGACAGAGACAGAGACAGAGAGAGACACAGAGAGAGAGAGACACACAGAGAGAGTATCTAATCTGCACAAATTGGTTTAAACCAATTCAAATCCTTTTAAATCACATAACCAAATTCATTGATCTATCTGTTTGGTTCATTATAACTTTTTTTGTTATATTTGATTTGTAGTTTGACCCTAATTCATTCTCTATAGATGACCAAGCCACCTCAAAATTTTTTTCTTATAAGGGTAGTCCTCATTTAATGACCAGAATCAGCAAAACTGTCACTAGGTAATACACTTGTTAAATGAGACATCCTCTGCCCAGGCTTGTGACCATTGCAGTCACTGATGGTTTTCAGATCCATATTTCTGATTGCATTATAGAGTTCACTGCAAATCACTCAGAACTGAAGAAGCTTCTTGGATGAGAAGCAAAACGTTTTCAAAGAAGAAAAACAAGAAAGTCCGGTTGCCTTTGGAAAAAAGCATTTTTGGAACAACCATTACCTGGATGATTGAGAATCTTCATAGGCGTTCAGGCTTTCAACTAGTGCTCTTCTAAGATCACATACGGTAATGTACTGATGCACTTTTGCTATAAACACATTAAGCAATGAAAGGAATGACACAAATTATTTTATTCCCTATGTAATGCTAAACAATTCACTAAGCATTCTCTTTATTTTCATGCATGGTTTACTTCCACCATATACTGGTCTTAATACATCAGTCAATTTTCATATTTAAGCAAAATGTTCTGTTCTTATTATATGAATGAATTTTATATTTATATAAAATTTCATAATCCTACTTATTTTATCATAAATTTTCTTTATATTAACAAAGTAACTTTCTTACATTCAGATATTGTCACATGCCTGCTGAAGAGCAAATGTCAGATCTACTCACTTCCTGCCTGGCATTAAACTTCAATATTCTTCAATATGTTTGCTCATTTTACCTCTTATATTTTTTCAATCAGAATTCTGTCAAAAACAGACTTAAAGCTACAGTACATCTGATGTTAATCTTTTTCCAGTTTCATCATAGATATCTACAGATCTACATTTTTTTCAATATTCTCAAGTGTATATGATTTTCTTTTCACTATAATTTCCTAGGATAATTAAAATAAATTCATAGCATTCATTTTATTCTTTGACTTATCTCTATCATTCTCTTACCCAAATACCCCTTTCATAATTTCCTCGCTTTAGCCTCATCCCAAATAATTTTCATTCTTTTTCTTTTTAATCCATGTTAAAATTCCATTTAAAATTTAATTCATGTTGTTGGAAATTATATGGTTAGACCTTTTTATCCATTTTCAAAACTTCAAAATTTGCATAAGAAATGCTCTGCCTCTTTTAATCACAACTATTGCTCACTTGTACACTGCATTATTGTAAGTATTATGTTCTTTCTATATCTCTTATGTATTTATCTTCATTTTTTGCAGCCGTCATTCTCTTATCTGCATTTTTCTTACTCATAGCCTCTTTTCATCACTCATTCCACTGAAGATTTTTTTTTTTTGTATTTTGCTTTGACATAAATTTAAATTATCTTGAATGTAGTGCAGGCAGTCTTAAATTAGCTAGTCCAATGGTCTCACATGGGATAAGTCATCTTTGTATTGTGGTGCTTAATTTTCATTCATTTTATTAAATGATCTTTTGGATAGGATGTTTGGGCCTTCTAGATCCTGCCAAGTGCCAACCCCTCAGTTCGACAGCATGCAAATGTGAGTAGAAAAATAGGTACCATTTCTGTGGAAAGGTAACAGCACTCCATGAAGTCATGCTGGCCACATGATCATGGAAATGCTTTCAGACAGCCCTGGCTCTATGGCCTTGAAATGGAGATGAGCACCACTCCTTATAGTCAGCAACGACTAGCAGAGTAAGATTTGCAGTGACCTTTACTTTTATGGACTGTCTAGTATTTGTTTATAAAAGGAAAAGCTGAGTACACAGACCAGAAGTTTAATCAACAAAAGATGAAGTAAAGAATGAAATCTTTCTGAAGGTGTCATAAAGAATAAAAAAAAATGAATGTATCTGTCTATTGTTAGCAGCACCTGTCCTGATATGCCTTTGTAGCAATAGTCTCACCTGTTAGAAGTAAGTATCAAACCTACCTGCTTATTCCTGCACATCTGAGAGAATGTGTGATAATGTACAATAAGAGTTCTGTTGCAGATGGTTACCTTGTTTTCTGCTTTCTATCCAGATGGCTGAGAGCAGACATAGCAGAAAAAAATGGAAGTTATGAGGGAGCAAATTCTTGCTGCATTCAGGAAGGAAGACAACCTGCATCCATTTAGCAGAGCAGTGCAAATATCTGGAATGAAACATAGAAAGCAGACTACTAGGTATCGGCATTACTTCATCATGAAAGTGGCTGAAAGAGTGATAGGTTTGTTTCAGAGTGAAGTACAATTTTTTCAGGCAATATATTTACACTCCACTGCAGAGAGTTTCAAAAGGAATAACTTATGGGAGTTAACTATATTTTCAAATGCTGAAGAAAAGCAGCATCTGAGCAGGTTCTTCCTCCCCCCTCGCAATATAACATTTTGTTTTCTTCCTATTTTGTGAGGGTGGGAGTGAGGAGGAGCACTTATTTTCCTTCCTTGGGAAAAGAAGAGATCAACAAATTGAAACATTATCACAGCTGGCAATCACTTGGTAACCTCTTTCACATAATGCCATCTTTGCAATGAGTAATAACAATCAATAATAAGCTATTCTTATTCCTGACCATTTAGGGCATACATACAAATTCCCGTATCAGTGTCTATTTTTGCCAGTGTTGAAAAGGAATAAGCATTGAAATGAAATCTTTCTGGAACCTGCATTTACTATCGTACAAGTTGAGATGAAAAGCAATATGGTGGCCCATATTACAACAGGCCCACCTGTTATGGCTCGACGACTGTCTTGGCAATTTTCCTTCTCTCTTTTAAATAATGTTATTAACGGTTTTAAACAGAAACATAAAAATTAATACAAACTAATGTAGGGAAGAAAAAAGAAAAAGAAATAAAAGAGAAAACTAATAGTGAAAGAAGGCGAAAAAAGTAAAAGATTTTTTTTTATTTGGCATATAGCAATGTTACATTGGCAAGGAGGTTACAGAGTTGTTGGGCTGCCAATTATTGCTAGTCCATTCACTTCATGTTTGCATGCTATTCCGAATGCACCACAGGGGGTGGACTAGCTTGACTGTATTCTGCATCATCATCATCATCATCCCCCACCAATGTTATCTTGCATTTGGGCATCACATTTGGACTGGTCCAGCATCAGGTGAATTCATACTGCCACTCGAAGTGCTGTTTTTTCCCACTGAAGTGATATCTATTTATCTACTTGCATATAACATGCTTTCAAATTGCTAGGTTGGCAGAAGCTGAGGCTAGTGATGGGAGCTCACTCTGTCATGCGGTGCTAGGACTTGAACTGCCAGAGGACAAACCTTTTCCAGCATCTTTAAGTCACAGAGCCACCGCACCTCATGGTAAAAAAAATAAAATAAAAAAAATTGAAAAGAAAGAAGGAGAGGAATCCCAAAAAGCCACTTCATTTGTTGGCTCGTTATTCTGCCATGGTCTTCAGCTCCCCTCTCAGCAGATCCATCTTCAGTTTGCCATTTCTTCTCCAAAAGTCAACATTTCTCTTCTGGATGAGGATTGGACAGGGAATCAACTACAAATGTTCCACATATTTGTTCCTCCTCACCAGGAAACCACAGTGTTCTCTGGCATGATTAGAATTCTGGAGAAGATTGGAATAGAATAGAATAGAATAGAATAGAATAGAATAGAATAGAATAGAATAGAATAGAATTCTTTACTGGCCAAGTGTGATTGGACACACAAGGAATTTGTCATGGTGCATAGTCTCTCAGTGTACATAAAAGAAAAGATACATTTGTCATGAATCATAAGGTTCAACACTTAATGATAGTCATGGGGAACCAATAAGCAATCAAATCATATTAGGAAACAGTCAATGTCAATCTTAAGGATACCAGCAAGAAGGTTACAGTCATAAGTGGGAGGAGATGGGTGATAAGAACAGTGAGAAGATGAATAATAATGCAGACTTTATTAGGTCTCTAACAGAGATGGTATTCAGCCAGTTTGGACAGATTTGCCTGAACCGGTAGTGGACATCGTGGGTGGGCCTATGCCATCTCATTCAGGAACGTTCTTGAGGTTGGGTGCAAGTGCAGAAGGGGTGTACGCAAGGAAAGCGCATGCTGGACGTATGCATGGAAGGCAGGGGACGTTCAAACCAGTCACGCGCGCACACGAAGCGAGCTTGCGCCATGGGGCAAACCGGTAGTAACTTCTCCATGAATGTCCCAATGGTGGTTTTGCCAAAAGGAAATTGGACTTTTTTGTTTTATGTCGTTGGAGATTCTCGGTCATCCAGTTGTCCCAAAGGTACTTTTTTTTCAAGAAGCAACTGGACTTTCTCATTTTTTTCCCCTTGAAGACGTTTCGCTTCTCATCTCAGAAGCTTCTTCGGTTCTTCTTCTTCTTCTTTGGAACCGGAGAAGCTTCTTGGATGAGAAGTGAAACGTTTTCAAGAAAGTCCAGTTGGCTTAGAAGTCAGAATGAAGAACCGAGGAAGCTTCCTGGATGAGAAGCGAAATGTCTTCAAGGAAAAACAAAGTCCAGTTGCCTCTTGGGAAAAAAAACAAAAACACTTTTGGGAGTTTCTTGGTTTTTTTTTTCCTTTGAAAACCTTTCGCTTCTCATCCAAGAAGCTTCCTCAGTTCTTCAATTCTTCTTCAGCACTGAAGAAGCTTCCAGGGTGAGAAGCGAAATGTTTTCAAGGAAAAAAAAAAACAACCCAAGAAAGTTCAGTTGCCTTTTGGGAAAAGCACCTTTGGAAACAACCATGACATGGATGACTGAGAATTTCCGTAAAGATATTCTCTTTACTTATATTACTCATTCTTTTCTGTAAGGGATCGTTTTCATTTTCTTTGTTCGATGGTTTTCTTTCTACCGAAAGAAAACTGAAAAACTGAATTTTACTCCACCAAGAGTCAAAACTGAATTTTGTACCCTATCGAGACTAATTTCCAGCCTCCTTCCACAATCAATCCCCTTTGTAAAGAAAAAGAATATTTAAAAAAAAAAATATCAGTGTTTCTAATGTTTATTTTTCCGATCCTCGGGAACAAAACGCCAATGCCTCAGAGAGAAGTTGTAACTTTTTTGTCAGCAACTTCCCTTTCTTAATTCTTTGAACAGCCGTCAGATGGATGCCATCTGGATTTCTCTCCCTGTTTCCCTCAATCGGTGGCTTAAGCTTATAACATTTATTTCTCTCCGTTCCCGGAAAAAAAGCCGGCGAATTCAAGAGCATCTGTTCTGTATCCTCAGCCGTGAAAAAAAATAAAAATAAAAGAAGCAGTTCAGTTTTGGTGCCGTTTTCTTTTGGCGAAACCACCGTTGGGACATTCATGGAGAGGTTAGGAAGCAACATCAGATGGATAAGTAACTTTCCTCGTAGATATGAATTAGTCCTAATAATGATGAAGATCAACAGTAATAATTTAAGCTCTGTATGCAACATGTAAGGGACGCGGTGGCTCAGTGGCTAAGATGCTGAGCTTGTCGATCGGAAGGTCGGCAGTTCAGCGGTTCGAATCCCTAGTGCCGCGTAAGGGGGTGAGCTCCTGTGACTTGTCCCAGCTTCTGCCAACCTAGCAGTTCGAAAGCATGTAAAGAATGCAAGTAGAAAAATAGGGACCACCTTTGGTGGGAAGGGAAGAGCGTTCCGTGCGCCATTGACATTGAGTCATGCCGGCCACATGACCACGGAGACGTCTTCGGACAGCGCTGGCTCTTCGGCTTTGAAACAGAGATGAGCACCGCCCCCTAGAGTCGGGAACGACTGGCACATACGTGCGAGGGGAACCTTTACCTTTTATGCAACGTGTCTGTCTGTCTGTGAGAACAAACACATGTCACCACCCGTGTTTGTTTCTCCTGCCCTTTCTCGTCATTTTCTCATGCTTGGATGTTGATAGTTGTGTTTATACAAGCTTGTTATCTGGATCCATCATCCTTTCTTCCTGCCTTGACAAAGTCAGCCTTCCCACTTCGTCTCACGAGCTTTAGGAGAAATGCCTGCCCTTCTCTAATTTAGAAGCAGGCTTCAACTTGTGGCCCGTTCTTCTGGAGAACTTCTGAAGCTGGAACTGGATTCCCGTCAGTGATCCGATCTCTTAATTCTCAGATTGTCCCACGTCCAGAATTGATTACATTTATATGTGGTGCCTCAATTTTGGGTGAGCAGGAAATGGAAAAAAAATACAAGCTACCACCTATAAGGTTGGTATAGCTATGCAGAAATTGGAGTCCTAGTAAGTTCATTCAGAGTTTGCCCTCTTGGCATCTTTTTCGTAGATTTGGCTGAAATTTTACAACATACCTGGTGTGTTTTCTTTGGCTGGCAGTTATTTATCTATCTATCTATCTATCTATCTATCTATCTATCTATCTATCTATCTATCTATCTATCTATCTATCAACAAGTACAAGGAAACAAGTAACAGTATAGACACATAATTTTTTTTTGGCACAAATAAAATGATATAAACAGGCAGAACATATAGACACACATAGAATGATTATATATAAATGAGGGACAGTAGGACAGGGATGGTAGGCACGCTGGTGTGCTTATGCATGCCCCCTTAGGGACCTCTTAAGAAACATGAAAGGTCCATGGTAGATAGTCCAAAGCAAAAGGCATGGGGATTAGCAAGAACAACAACAGGATCAGGTAGAGTGTTCCATACATTTACCACTCTATTGCAGAAGTCATACTTCCTACAGTCAAGACTAGAGCAAATCGCATTGAGTTTGAATCTATTGATAGCCCTTATGTTATTATGGTTGAAATTAAAGTACTCATTTACAGGTAGGACATTTTGGTAAATAATCTTACGAATTAAGCATAGGTCAAAACGTAGACAGCGTAGTTCGAGGCTATCCAGACCTAAAATTTCAAGCCTGGTGGTATAGGGGTTTTTATTTCAAGCAGAAGAAAATCTTCAGGAGGCAAATTGTTCCACTGGTTAATTTTTCTGGCAGGAAATTTCTCCTTAGTTCTAAGTTGCTTCTCTCCTTGATTAGTTTCCATCCATTGCTTCTTGTCCTGTCCTCAAGTGTTTTGGAAAATAGCTTGACTCCTCCTTCTTTGTGGCAGCCTGTTAGATATTGGAACACTGTTATCATGTCTCCCCTAGTCCTTCTATTCATTAAGCATAATTAAGGATAATGGGGAATGGAAGGATTTACCTGCATATTATTCCTTGCAGACAGCTGGTCATTTGCATCCTTTTAGTGGGTCCTTGAAGCACTTGGAGGTTTATCTGTGTCTTCAGGGTCACCTAAGTAGTGCTTCTGGTTTCTGCAGTCTGAAACCCCTCCTCTGGAAATCGATCCCCACTCCCACACCATTCAAAGGGTGCTCATTCCAAACTGGATAGCCAAAAGTCTATAAAGTTGCCTCCTGATATCCAGTTGCCTCCTGAAAAAGCACCTTTGGAACAACCATGACCTGGATGACTGAGAATCTTTACAAACAACAGCATTGAAACAAATGAAGAGAACGGCTGCACTAGGAAGGTAAAAAATAGAGTTGGATGGAAATGATATGAAGCAAGCTAGAACTGGACAGGGTATGAAAGAAAAGTGAACAAAAATCCTTTTAACTATGAAAAGTTTAATAGCTACAGACAATCTCAACTTACAACCGTTTATTTAGCAACTGCTCGAAGTTACAATGACAGTGAAAAGGGCCTTACAACCTCTATGGAGCTTCTTAATCATCCAGTTCATGGTGGTCCCCAAAATGCTTTTCCAAAAAGCAGATGGACTTTCTTGATTTTTTTTCTTTGAAAACATTTTGTTTATCATCCAAGAAACTTCTTCAGTTCTGAAGTTCTTGAAACATTTTCAAAGAAAAAACCCAAGGAAGTCCAGCTGCTGTTGAAAGTTGTAAGGTCACTTTTGGGATGACCTTACAACTGGTTCTTAAACCATTGCAGCATCCCCACAGTCATGTGATCAAGATTAAGATGTTTGGCAACTGGCATGTCTTTCCGACAGTTTCAACACCCCAAGGTCATGTGGTCTCCATTTGTGACCTTCCCAGTTAACATCCGACAGCAGAGCCAATGGGAGAAGCTGGATTCACTTCATGACCATGTCATTCACTTAACAACTACAGTGATTTAGCTTAACAACCATGACAGAAAAGATATAAAATCGGGTGCGACTCACTTAATGATCACCTTGCTTAGCAATGGAAATTCTGGTCCCAGTTGTGGCCATAAGTCAAGGACTATATGTACAAGGGAAGCAGCTACTTCCAACAAAGAGCTGATTTTTGACTGATCTGAGAAAGATTATCTAAACCAGGGGTCTGCAATCTTAAACACTCAAAGAGCCACTTGGGCTCGTTTCCCACAGAAAACAAAACACTGGAAGCCACAAAACCTGGATGGGCGTGGCCAACTTGACATCACTCACTCCCACCCAGTCA